>JAXIVD010000401.1:97500-99865 GCA_036785275.1 Cancer borealis
CCACACACTCCTTTCTCCCATAATAACAGTTTGTACCTACATATTTATTTTCCCTTAATTCTTTCTTCTCCTTTCTCCTCCTCCTCCTCTCTCCCCTCCTCCTCTCTCCTCCTCCTCCTCCTCCCTCCTCCTCCCTCCTCCTCGTAGCATCAAAGAAACAGCCCCGGAGTTATGTCAATACGGAGAGGCTTACACGACACCCTTAAGTGAGGCGGTGCTTTGATGTGCCTGGAAAAAGGGTTTCCAAGGCGTGTGTGTGTGTGTGGTGTGTGTGTGTGTGTGTGTGTGTGTGTGTGTGTGTGTGTGTGTGTGTGTGTGTGTGTGTGTGTGTGTGTGTGTGTGTGAATGAGGACCGAGGCGGAGTTTGTAGTAGTCTGGCTTATGGTCGTACTCACTCTGTTTTAAAGTTATATGATGATCTCAACCTAGGATACGTGTCTGGGTTCTTGTGCGTGCGTGACTGGAGGAGGAGGGAGGAGGAGGAGGAGGAGGAGGGAGGAGGAGGAGGAGGAAGAGAGGAAGGAAAGAAAGTGAAGGTGCCTTGTGTGTGTTGGTTTTGCAGGGTCGTCGTAATGAGTCAGTGTGTGTGTGTGTGTGTGTGTGTGTGTGTGTGTGTGTGTGTGTGTGTGTGTGTGTGTGTGTTGGTGTGTGTGTTGTCGTGTGTTGTGTTGCGTGTGTGGTGTGCGTGGTGTGTGTGTGTGTGTGTGTGTGTGTGTGTGTGTGTGTGTCGTAATGTCGGCGGGCTGTTGCATATTCCGGCCGGGACGAGTTTCCTCAGTTTGATTGGTCGTTTGCCAGCGGGGCAGAGCGAATCAAACACGGCTGGCAACACGGAGGCGGCCGTCGTGAGAGTAGAGGGAGGTGGGGCGGGGGGGGAGGGGTTAATGCGGTCGAATCAGGGACATGGTTAATTGGAATTCCTCTGAATGGCATGGGAGAGAGGTGATGGTGTATTTTGGAAAACTCAAAAAAATAGAATGGAAAAATGTGAGGAGAGGCTCGGAAAACCAATGTATGAAGATGTCAGGTCTCACCAACCACAGCATGCGGTGGAAGAAGAGTAAAGGAAGAGTAAAGGAAGAGTAGGAGGAAGATGAGGAATGGGTGTTGATGAGGATGACAGTGTGTGGCGCATCAGATGACTAAGAAACACTCACCGTACCAATGATTCATATTGTGGAGGAGGAGGAGGAGCGGAGGAGAGGGGAGGGAGGAGGAGGAGGAGAGAGGAGGAGGAGGAGGGAGGAGGAGGAGGAGGAGGAGGGGAGGGGAGAAACGGGACAATAGAAATGAATTGCGTTGTGAGTCTCGTAGCTTGGAAATGAGAATAACCTTTGCACACCTTGGTCAAGTGGGTGACTGGACTGGAGTGGAGTTGGAGTGGAGCGGAGTGGACATGCAACGACGGGGTGGCTGAGGGAGCAAGCGTGGTGGAGGGGTGGGCGTGGGTAGTATATATAACATTTTACCTGAGGTACAGATTAAGAGAAGCTTTGCGGTGTAGATAACTATATATGTATGTATATTTTACTTTCCTCTTCCTCCACACACTCTCTATTTTCTTTCCTTCTTTCCCACCGTTTCATCTTTTTATCACGCTGCTTTGTGTCTCGAGGCGGCAGTAGGGCAACAAGCAATTTGCCGACGGACGCCGGTAATGGAATCTGCAAGAAGCATTATGGCGTTTTCCACCCGTCGGCAGTCGATAGCGTCAGCGTTCTAGGAATTAGGAGAAACGAGGGGCGGAGGGAGGGAGAGGAGGCCCTGGGAGGGAGGGGAAACAGAGAGCCTCGAGGAGCAAGGAGAGGGGAGAAGAAAGGTAGAAGGTACGTCTTCTTAGATTTCCTCAGGTTCTTTTTGGTGGGGCGTGATTGTGGTGTGAAGGGTCCCGTAGAGAAGAGTGAGAGAGAGAGATAGAGGAGAGGAGAGAGGATGAGAGAGAGAGGGAGGAGAGAGAGAGAGAGAGAGAGAGGAGAGAGGAGAGAGAGAGAGGAGAGAGAGGCACCATACTCACACTCTTTGGCCGTTAGCGCGAAGAGAGGCAGCAGTTGGAGCCAGTGGGGGAGCTGTGATGGTGGGGAGGAGGGTGTTGAGGGAGGCTGGGAGGTGGTTGCGCAGGGTGATGTGATGGTTAGGTCAGAGGGAGGTAACAAACAGGGAAAATAATCGGCTTCCTTGATTGACCTGTAAGTGGAGGAGCGCCCTTTAATTGGCTAGGTCGCGGTAATGGGACTGCGGAGTAACGGGGCCCACTACTGAAAGAGAAAAAGAGGAAGAGGGAAGGAAAAAAAAAAGAAAGAGAGAATCACTGGATGTGAAAACTCGCCTTTGATTGGGCCCGGGGAATTGTATGGCCTCCTGTGAT
>JAXIVD010000401.1:102565-165816 GCA_036785275.1 Cancer borealis
TAGTTGCCAATGCAAGTGGTGGTGGTGTGATAGTTAGGAGATAGTACCATTGAAAAGGATGATTCATGAAGCCTCTTTGAACGTGACGCCACCAGGAATATTCCACTAAAAATAATAGTAATGATCACAGTAAATAATGACGCTGACACATAATTGTTATTTTTTTCAACATTTTATTTGAAAACGAGAAAGAATGATGATATCGGAGGCAAACAGCAGGTTTTTGCGTTTGTTTACACATTAATGTCAGTATTTTTCGGATGGTATGTAGTGGTGGTGATGGTGGAGGCCATGTGTGTGTGTGTGTGTGTGTGTGTGTGTGTGTGTGTGTGTGTGTGTGTGTGTGTGTGTGTGTGTGTGTGTGTAGAATGGAATGAGATTGCCTGAGTGAAGGGCGATAATTACCGTCCGTGAGAAATATTGGTGCCATTATTATTATTATCAAGTGTAATTGTTATTATTATTACTGTTATTATTATTATTATTATTATTATTTCGTAAACAAATCATGAATAACATGAATCTACATATAATAGTAACGGAGGATGATCGTATATGGTAGTAGTGAAGATGGAAGGAGGGAGGCAGAGGAGTGTGGTATTATACATAGTAGTGCGCGGTTGTTGTTGTGTTTCGTACTTGCTGACACTGGGCAACAACCTAGTCCGCTACTGCATGGCCAGCCTATCAACAAGACCTGGCTAAGAAGTGATCAGCTATTCTTGTACCGATGTAGCGTTTGTAATTGTGTACTGTATAACTTTTATTTAGTGGTGCACTGGGATAGAGCCCGGTCACCACCACCTTACCTTTGCATCTGTTTCTGGATAGTGAAATGCAGCAGAGGTCAGATGGAGTTGTATTTAGAAAAAAAGATTATGCCAAGGTGATGATTGCTATGAGGAAGAGGGAATCGTGATTTTTTTTTTTTTTTATCTTAAGCACTGGTAAAACTGTCTCCACTATCTTTCTTACTAGTTGCTTTCATTCTTCGTTGGTCCTCGCGGCTAACAACCACTGATCCAGGCATTCGCCTTCTTTTTATTCTCTGACGTTTGTTTCCGGTGCGCTGGGCTAGTTCCCAGTCACCACCACCTTGCCTCTGGTGTCCCTAGAGTGGGACAGAAAATATCTCTGGGGAAAGGCCGTAAGGCTTTACCCGGAGAGGCATAAAGTACTCCTGGGAGTTGTTTATTCCACTCTTGGGGTTCGCTGTTCGGTGGTTCAGCGGGCAGGTTAGCATCCTGGACGAGTAACCCCTCGCCCCGGCCCCATTGCTGCCAACCTCAACGTGGTGGGCTGGTGAACGTGTGCTGCTGGACGCACACGGCCAACGGGCAGCAGTTAAGGGTGTTTTTGTCCAGGGAAAAGACCCTTAACCTTTGAGAATGTTCATCCTATTATATAGGTTGTAACTTTGAATAATCTTGTACTTCCCATATAAATTTATCAATCAGTCAGTCAGTCAGTCTATCAATCAGTCAGTCAGTCAATCAATCATTTAACCACATATTTACTCCCCCATTCCCCCAGGACAGTACCCCAGACAGCAGGGTGTATACGGGCACTCTGTAGTGTAATTGGCGGTACTGTGCCCATTGCAGACTTGTACATGCAACGACTGTATGACGCTCACCATCAACTGTAACTGTATAACTCGGTCACCAAGCACAGCCAGCCACGCGTCTAGGCTGGGAATGTTGTGACAGGGTTGAGTTATCACCTCACTGTCACGCACCTCAACCATTACGTGAAGGTGACGTTTGGGTAACATTCCAGTAGTAATATAATAAATATAACCCACCACAACCGTCCTTGCATTACCTTGACTTGAAGCACTCCAAAATATAAGGGTTATGAACAATTATTACGGAACAATGATAACACACTCACCTAAGTCACCTTCCCTTCACTTCCTGGGCACTGGTGAGGCAAGCTTCCATGGGTAAATCAACGTAAATGTCACCCAAGTAAAGAGCCATTCCACTTCTAAAGGTAGACAATTCAAATAACTTGATCGTACTTGCTTGGACGTCAAATAGCAACACTCACTGCTTACTGTCTACTCTGACGTCGCTATGTTGACTGACTGTTGGTCGTCACTTTTCTATTATGAATTCATGATACACATTGACTAATTTCCCTTAATGCTGTTACTGTTTACTATTAATTTACGTTAAACAATTTCTTCTCAAATAGATAAAATATGTATCTATTATGAATATCAAAACGTCTGATGTTTGTAGATTATTTAAATTTGAATGTGTATGTTGACCTGAGTTATGTATATATGTTGAAACCACCCAGAGCACAGTCAGCCTGCACTTGTTTGGTATTATACCCGTTTCGTAAAAGTATACGGACTTCGCAGCACATTTCAGAATGCATAATTAAAAATGCATAATGAACAATTAGTCTCATTAAGGTTTTCAAAAGGTTTTCCGCCATTTTTCCCTACTTTTCGCCTTCCCTTGTGGTGGCTGGTGGATGGGTGGACGAATACAGAATAGAGGACAAAATGCAGAATGAACAGAGATAGAAGTAGTTGACAGCAGCTTTATTTTCATACGCAGGTACAAAAACAGTCTGGACTTGAATGTACATTGCTACAGGGGGTCCCAGAGGTGCATGGGGCACTACACAGGTGTGGTCGGGTGGATCAACGCAAACGTTCGAGCTGGCAACTTTGTTAACAGGACCCAAACCATTAAGAGGGGATCCGTGAACACAAATGGAGATTAAATAAATATAGACTAATATCACAGTTTTGAATTCAAACCACTGAAAAAAGCCCTTTGTGCTTACCCCACTATCACAGAACCCTTTACGTTTTTTTTTTTTGTTTCTTTTGTTTGTTTCGTTTGAGAGCTAATACAACGAAAAACCAATCGGTAAGTTCCACCCAAAGCAGCACTGTGTAGAGCTCAACTTGCTTACTGGAAAAAAATTGCAACAAATCAATACACATTTCACAAACTAGTAGGCGAATCTTCATATACAAAAATACTACACAGTATGCATTAGACCTCCATGAAATTTTCTCTAGCCATTACTGCCCCATTCACTGACTCACTCATACACACACACGTACATACAAGGAATTTCATTCTTCATCTGTTCTGTTCATGCAAAAGAGAAAAAACATGCACTGAGATCTTCACAAGTTTAGTGGCTTCCCCTTCACCCTCCCTCCCTCCCCCCCATCAACTTCTCCACTGGTCATAAACTAAACAGAAATGACGTTGACCCAAGCAGATCCCCTCACGCGGCCTGTTGTACCTAGAGACAGATTGATGTGTCCAGCATCAGCACCAAGAGACTGGTAACCTAAGAGTTAGCTAGTTTGTTTTACACAAGGCGTTCATGTATCTGTTTGATAGTCGGGGTTGAAGGATACAAGAACAGATCCAAGAAGTGCCAGTGCCAGGCCTGTCCCTCTAGGGTTTTTCAGCTCCTCCTGCCTCTAACCACCCTGCCCCACACACATGCATACACACATACATACACACACCCAATGGATGGAGGAGATGCAACACACACGCTGACACAGATGCTGTAGGCCCCACCGACAGGACTTGCTACGAATTACATTCTGGTTTGTATTTGCATAAACATAATGTAATAAACTGAATAACAAAAATCAACAGAACATACCTATCAGAATATTGCGTTACAAGTAGCACAGTTACTACAATTAGTCAATGTATAAAACAAAATTATAACAAATGTAACAAGCATTCTACAGTAGAAACAACTTTCGGATATCAATGTCGTTTGATAATCCTACTAGCATATTGCACAAGAAAACACAGAAAACAACATGGTATTCACTTCTTGTCATACTGCAAGTCTTTTTTTTCCATGAGTAAATAACAAATTTTGGACATAACACAGACTGCAATAGAAAAGAGTTACTGAGTCCCACACTAACACCAATAATGCATTCTTAACACATGCACCTTCATAATAATAATAATAATGATAATAATAATAATAATAATAATAATAATAAAAATTGCACATCAGTATACTGTATATATAAAAAAAACACAGACCTGCCATACAACCTTTTCGCAGAGCTCACACATACACACACACACACACACACACCAGCCGCCTCTTAGTTTTACAAAACTGTCGGGAAAAAGTCAAGTCAAGCAAAGTGAAGAACACATTTCCACAATATTGATCCATTGCAATATATTTTGTTCATTATACTGAGGAAATCATATGTATATACGTATATGCATTTTATATGTTAAATACCACTAAAAAGGGGTAAAATTATCAATTCCTTTTAAGTAGAAAATGTTCAGTTATTCCTAAGCTGCTTCAGAAATAATAAAAAAAAAAGAAGAAGTTGTGGGTTCAAAATACATGAGAAATCTTTCATAAATCATCATTATCTGATCCTATCATGATCCTGTAACAACATCTGGAAGTGTGATGTTGATGATACTTTAGGAAGACTTCAGGATTATCCAAGACTGAAGAAATAATTTATCTTACACTTTAAAAACTATATTTCCACTTCCACCTAAAGTATCTGCAATATTGCTGGTGATAATAAATATGTTCAGGAATAAGCACACTGAATATTGTATTGTCTCCGTTGCTTAATTTTATAATATCATACTTTAGCAGCATTTCCTGTCCTTAGATGCAACTGTGAATATTATCTATAAAGTATTCAGCAAAACTCTCACCTTCTCAGTAAAGTCAAAACAACAAAATGGAAGCCCAATAATAATAATAATAATAATGATAATAATAATAATAAAAAACATTGAGGATGTAAAAAATAGCTTAGCACAACACCAACCAACACATTCTTTAAACTTGAAAATAATATATTAAGAAAACAATCAACTAAGTTCCAAGTAAGTAAAATATTGTACCTGTAAGTAGCTAAGAGATTCTTGATCTTACAAACAAGTCTTTCTGGACATTCACTCCCAATTCTCTAGCTGCATCATAACATCAGTAATCCTTTAAAAAATACCAAAGTTAACTTACATTAAAATAAGCTGAGGACAGTTCTCAAAAGTGAGGACAAAGTGCTAATGCCTACAAATTAAGTCACTTAGAACTTAGAAGACTTAATGCCAAGGATGTAAGTCATTTTGGCAATACACTTGTGAAGGTTCTAACCACAACCTGTGTCAAAATGATGTCTAGGGATAGCACCAACAGTCATAGAGAGAGCAGTGTTGTTGTAGCGACAGGTCAAGAGAAGCAGCCAAACAGGGTTCACACTAGGTACCAGCGCATCCTACACTCAACCGTTCATTTGGATGGTAATGAACTAATTCAATTGTTCGTCAGCCATCAATGAATGAAAGTCTAGCATGGTCTAAACAAGGCATACAGTGGTTTCTTTGGTTGAGTTGAAGTGCGGTGAACACTACATAATGACAACCAGGTCTGAGATAATCCTCAAGATGCTTTGTTCCCTATTCTTGCAGTTTGAATTCTCCAGCATATAATTCAAGTTCATTAGCTGCCAGTTGCTTTCTGTTATAAAATATGTACTCACAGAGAACACATATGCACTAAAGCTGCTTTGGAGCTTACACATCCAAAAACATTACATACAGACAAACACTACAGTCCATAAGAGCAGCAGCTTCCCTTACACAGTCTCACAGGTACTCACAAACACCACACCACACACGCGGCCAAAAGCGTGCCATCAACATACTCATACTGATGTCACTCACTACTGTCTGGTTAGGGTTAACTAGTACTGGATCAAGATGCAAAAAACATTTAGGTCAGTTATTGTTCCATTCATCAACTGGTTTCTAGTTTTTAATATGTGAAGAGGCATCAAGCTGAGTTACACATTGTATCCAAATGTGTATATGTACACACCTAGCACTCAGCTGCCACCTTCCAATTAAGGCATATCATGTACGTATTTTAAGAAATTTATGGATGTAAGTATTGGTATATACTTTCTGGATACTCGATTGATTGTAACCAAAACTGCATTAAAAAAAACAAAAACAAATACGAAGAATAAATCCCTTTATAATGAAATGTTGATACAACATTGCTTGTTATTCATTAGTGACATATGGGCACAAGTTTCGCTTGAAGTCAATTTAAAAAAAATTTAATGTTAGGATCATATAATTTGTCATAAAGAATGTTTAAATAGCATAAAAACATTTACTGCCCATCGGTAACCAAGTTCAACAGCAGAAAAAAGAAGAAGAAGAAGAAGAAGAGTAACTTCACTTTGATCGAAGAGGCAATACAATGAATGCTGCTGAAGAGTGTGTCCTATGCGATACATGAGCCGTTCTGCCCCACTACCAATAGGCTTTATAAATAGTTACATAATGAGCATGGACATCACATTATACAAACATAATGTATGCACTCAATAGATAAAAATTAAAATGATCCTCATATTGATTTCCTTTTGTCAATATTGTATAAATTGTTTAAAATTTATCCTAGCCACTTTGAAACAATTTAAATTATTTAGAGTTTGTAGTACCTGGTGCAGGGATGCTGGGAATGGGGAACAGCGGCACGGCTAGAGTACTGATGCAAAGACTAGTGTGTGAACAAATCTGTTATCACTAAGCCTAGGTAGTATAGGAAATTAATGCCCATTGTTTCAAGATAACTCATATATAATAAAACGGTAAGTGAAATATGAAATTGCTGTAATATAAAATGTAAGAATTAAAATAAATCGTATTCACACAACTAAAACGTAAAGTTTCACAAACAAAACTATTAATGAGTATTAATTAATTACAATGAATCAAAACTTATTATTTTCCACGGAGAGTATAAAGAAGTTATATTTTCATGGTGGTGCGGCCAAGCATCAAACCTGCTAACGACCAATTCAGTGTGGAAGTACTGTACCCACAACCCACCACTTTGTACACGGATCTGGAATCACTAACTCCCATTCTCGGATAGGACAATGAATAATGTTTGCCAGATAATGGAAGTACAGTATACTAGCAAAGGTAACAAACAATGTTATCATCTCTCATTATCCTTTTGGTATTTGATAACTATTACACCCACATACACACGCACGCACACAGTTTATGACTAGCATCTATGAGACAGGTGTCTTTATGAAGGTTCCCAAGCTAAGTCCATAGATGAGCCTCACGGGGACCGGCTAATGCAATAACTGGAGCGTTAAACCTTGAAGCGTTTTTGGTATTTGGCTTATCATTATTTTTTGTCAAAGTGAAAAAGTTTAACATGTGTTACCTGGTCAGTATTGTCACAGTGCCATCACAAAGATTTAATCAATTCAATGCTGGGTCACACCACACCATTGCATTCACATCCATGCCACTCCCTCCCTAGAAGTTGAATGCCCCGAACACCACAGAACAAAATCAATACTGACACCAAGTGCAAACCCTGTTTCCTTAATGTATTACTGAAGAGATTATAGTGTGCTTACAACGTTATGTGTAGGATCAGGATGGTACAGGTCCCTCTCGTCTTAGCAAAACACTCTATGAGTTCAAAGTCGATGAAGGAAATAAAAGAATACGTACACATTAAGTACTAAGGAACAGGCTTTGGAACCGATCATGTCAATTAGTTTACTAGAGTGAAGAAAAGGAATGATAATAATAATAATAATAATAATAACAATAATAGTAATAATAATAAAAAAGTACTGAATCGCCATTATGTCACGGATGGTTTTGGTTCCCCGTCAACAGATCTAGGTCCTGGTTCACTGTCACACCCACCACCAGAGTGTTCTCACCCTCACAGACAACAACAGCAGGTCATCACAAGGAGTCACAAGCCTCACACATACAACACCATTCATCCTCCCACAAGAAGCCAGGCAGGATGAGTACACTGCCTGTAACTGTCAGCCAAGCAAATAAATACTTTTATCAAATAGTGTAGAAATAAAAATTAACCTGATAAAACTTTATAACGTCTAACGTAAGTCACCCTGTTTGCTCTGTAACCAACAGTAGCCAAGAAGCACAGCACCGAGGTACTTACATTGCACCTGTACACTTGTATCTAGCATTAGATAATAGCAGCTATAAGCATAGGCAACATATCTAAAAGCAAATTACCTGCAGTTCATAAATGCTATATGCAGATACATAAAATCTGCATAAAATGTAAATGCTTTCAGTTCACAACTATTTTACAGAAAAAAGGCTATAAACCCCAAATCATATTGTAGTACAAAAAAACAATCATAAGTACAAATAAAAAAAATCTAAGTTAGTCCCTAACTTTGAACACTTTAAATATCTATAATTAATTACACAAACAAAGCACAACACTGGTGGTCACATACTTACATATACTACTCACACACTGTCAATATGTACAAACATGTGATATGAAGCTGCTATAAACAGGAAGTCACCCACACATTTGTCTTGGAGACGAGCATGGCCAATCTTATTGAGATTCCTGTGCCATATAAAACATCCAGCCCTACCTTTTTTACCTTGAGTATGAGTGTTTTTAAAGTCCAATATGGACCCATGCACCAAGTACTGCACCACAATCACAGTTCTATGGCACTCAGAGGTACAAAGGCAGACTGTCCAGCGATGGTGTCATTTCTAAGTCATCTCTGGATAGATGTGCCTTCTCTGCTGCACCAAAGCATACATATACATATATGCATTCCAACACTCACACACACACACACCTATATAATATGTATATATATATGTATATATATACATGCATATATATATATATATATATATATATATATATATATATATATATATATATATATATATATATATATATATATATATTTATATAGCAGGCTGTTATCCCTCTCAAGAGGGTTTGCTAAGACAAGGCACTCATGCACACATACACACACAGTCCTCTCACTTATCCCTCACCCCTAAGAGAAGAGTAGTGCACTCCACCCAAACACGAGTCAGGTCAGTGACGCAAATGGGGACAATGGCGGATGTTGTATCCACTAAAGGGTCCCAGGGTTAACCCTGTCACTCCATATTGAACCCACGCCCTCACCCTCCCTGCACCTGATATGATCCAAGGCTCACACCAAATGTCCGGGAACCTTGAGGTGCACTTCCCTTCTCATCCTATACAAATTCCATGATGGTTTATCCATACTACAAGGTATTGCTTCCTCTTCCGGCCAGCTTCGGCTGGAGGGAGGGGTGGGTGTGGAGGAACCTTCCACTTTGCTGTCTTTTTGTCTCTATCAAGTAGATATTATAGTTGTAGTGTAACTACACAAACAGCCTAGTTAGGTTCAGTAGGACTGCTGTTGTCTGTTCTTCTTTTGTAATCCTCTGGGGTCTTAGGGGCTAAGTGAGAGGAGTGTCATTATGTGAATGGATGTGTGTATGCATGCCTTGTCTTAGCTCTTCCTCTTTAGGGGGATAATAGTCTAGTATGTGTATATATATATATATATATATATATATATATATATATATATATATATATATATATATATATATATATATATATATATATATATATATATATATGGTATATGGTAGTGTATGTGTGTGAATGCATGCATGGTTGTTGAACACTTGAATCTTGTATCAATGTACATGTACTGCACCGAGGTGAATAAATTTAAAATATAGAATGTCCAAAACTTGTGCATTACACAATTCTGAAATGTATTTTCAGTAGTAATTTTCTTGACATTCATGAGACATAAGTGCCTTCTATTACAGTACCACATTAATACTAATATTATTGCTCTTCCGGTTTTCATTAACTGAAAGATAATCTTTTCTACATCTTATGTACCTCTAACAACTTCTTTCTGACACTTTCTAATGGGGTGCAACTAAACACTATACAGTCTTTTAATAATACTCTCACTTCTGCCTCAGCATCTGAAAGGAATCCACACTATGTTTTCAGTTCCTTACAGTGTACACAAAACAAGTCCCTTCCTGAGGGGTAATGAGCCATACATTTATAAATCTAACTTGGACTGAGGACTGTGTCATGGCTGTGTTCCTCCAGTAAGCTCCTCCATCACATGCACACTCACATCACTGTTAGCTTAGCACTTAAAACCAACACTAACTAGGAGTGGTTCCACTTTTCTTCTTTTCCTCAGAGGGAGGAGTATTTGAGTTGGCACCAATGTTCTTCATTGCATTTAGCTCCATCAGCTTACACCAGCTCCTGTACTCATTGGCCTCATCAGAAAGCTTTTCAGCCTCCTCCTCCATAGCCTCTGCACTCACATCAAGAGCGCCAGCTGTGGCTTCCATGGCCGCTTTCAATTCCTCGTCGCGATTCTTAGTGGCTTTGTACTTGTAGTGTTGAGTGTGCACCTGCAGTTTAACAAAGATTAGAAGACGCAGCAAATGATGATGGCTGCTTAAAGAAGATATCCAGAGTTGTATAGGTCCTCTCGGATATTCCTTGGGGATTGCTGCTCAGTCCACACTTTTGGTGGCCTTCTTTTTGGAAATGATTTTTTCCTGGTGAAAATTAAGTTTTTATGTATCAGAAAGAAGAGTTCATTAAATATTGTATATGTAAAGGATTCTAACACATGAAATTGATATTAGGAAGGAAGACAGAGGAAAGTGAAATGTGTTAAGCAATAATAAGTAGTAGTAAGCATGCGCAAAGAGAAATCAATTAAAGCATAAACAAAACTGATAAAAAAAAAAAAATAAAGACAAGTGAGAATGGATGAAAATATGACATGTTACATGACAAAATAATATTCTAAATTACAGACAAGCTAAGATCTTACACATGGACATTCACAATTACAATCATGTGAGAATACCTCAATGCAATAATCAAATTAAACGTCCACACTGATATATAATCTCTCCATCATTTCTAGAACAACCAATAAATAATCATTGATAAATTAATCAAAGGATTCAAAATTCCTTCTAACATGTCGACAAAGAATCTTTGAGAAATATAGCATTGAATTCCAAACATTCTCCAATATGTTATCAAATTGGAAGCATAGCAACTGTAAATATACATAATGTGTCTGAATACATTAGAGCCACAATATAAAAACTGAATGTAAATATATAATCATCATCATCATCATCATCTCACAACAATTACTTTCAACAGTGGGCCAAATGTGAATAACATTTAGCACCACATCAAAAGACAAAGCATATCTTGCAGTGAGTTGCCACCCAAGAAATGCACACAAATAATCAACCTACAGTACTGATTCACTTGTAACATAATCAACAGTACAGTCTTACACAACATTAGTTCCACACTTTTCTCACTAAAACATTAACTCTTACTTTGTAATTACGTTGCAATATCTTACTATCAGTCCTTTCCTTATGAGTAGCTAAACTGACTACTGTTTTGCTTGTCTGATGATTTTCCGCAAAGAGGAATCGCAAGAAAGATTTTTTTTTTTTAAGAATCTCACAATGAATATACTGTAAAAATCAGACCTTTGACTACCCTAGTGATGATTATATGACCACAAAGACAAGCTGACCATGAATCTTGTCATTCATGTCAACAAGTGGACGGCCGCCAAGGCTTATTATGTCCCAAGATCCCAGCCACAGGTGGAGGCAGCTGGGACTCCTCAGTTTGGGAAGGTTTGTGCAATAACATGATTATCACTAGTGAGGTGAGACTACCAATTCTGTCCACTTCATAATATTTAAAGTGATGCTAATGAATAAAACAGTTAATAAGCATTTCACTTATTTAGATGCTAAGTATGAGAAAGGTCATTGCTTAGGAATTCTACTTTGTTCCTGTATTGAGTAATACTTTATTACAACCAATACTTGTGCCCTAGCATCCCACTGTACGACTGGGAGGCTCAACTCTTACTCTACCTCACAGGCTACTAGTGTTGTGTTTACAGAGATGGTGAATCCAATAAAATTAGAATGCAGAAATCATTGAAATATGTAAGCATAATAAATTAGATGCTGCAGTGAAAATAAAAAATAACAATGTGGATGATAGAATAGATAACAGAAGCCAATAAGGTGGAAGCAGGTAAGGAATAACAAAGCAGTGGGAGATGGAAAGGCAAGTGAAGAACAAAGATTATTCTTGAAAATTGATAAGTCATATGGCACCATGGCATAAGATTAACTTGAATAAACAACACTCATCAAATACCCACTGATATGCAGATGTTAAATGATATCCAAAGCCAGTGAGTGAACTAGTTGCAAATCTTACAATACAACTGTAGTAGTAGTAAAAATGGGTTAATCCTGGGATAAGGATCACTGGGTTAGTTAAAGATCATGCATACAATGGTGCCAAGTCTTTCCAACATATACGTGGATGTGATTGTCATGCCGGGCATTCACGAGGTAAAACTGTACGTGTCAAAACAATGCAATGGGAGATGCACACACACACACACACACACACACACACACACACACACACACACACACAAGGATGACATAATCAAACAAAAAGCGAATGAAGTTCTACACTGAAGATATTTGGTGCCTACACAAGACATAAATATGTTGAATGCAGTGCAGCTAATTATATGAACATCAATATGAATAAACAAAAAATTATGCATAAATCTGTATTATATCCTCGCATCATTTAATTACCTGAAAGTTAGGTAAAAACATGATGACCATTCTGAAATTTAGTTTTCTCTCTAAAATACTGTTTTTTTTTAAATCACCCGAAAAAAAAAAAAAAAAAAAAAAAAAAAAACCTGGCTCTTTAAAATTTCTGCATAAATAGTACCAAAATATGAGAATGGAGAGGACACGGCAAACAAGGAAAATCTTTACAATTGTTATCATATCATCATCATCATAGGCTGTGTATTTACTCATGCATTCGCCTCACCCCTCCATTCCCTTCCATTACACACAAGCATCCTCTTTTGCTCCGTAGACATTCCTCTTTCATTCAGTGCCCTTTTCACATCATTTAACCATTCCTTCATCTCAACCTCTATTTCTCCATTTACAGTAATAGTTGAGTTTTATTGAAGGCGTTATTACCTTTAGTCCATAAAATCTATTCTATAAACATTGCAATTGCAGCATGAGCATCTAGGTAAGTAGTGAGATCAGAGAGGTTAACAATGGTGCAAGAAGTGGAGTGTGATTGAGATGCAACACTGTGTTTGCCTAATTCTCTCATTATATAATCTACATTACTATTGAAACATGCTCTAAACTGTTGTGCTTTACATCCATGTTCTTGGCAAAAGATATATTCAGACCAATTACTGCAGATAGTGAAAACAATTATACATCTCAACAATAGAGGATGGAAACAACATCTAATTCTTGAGACAATCTGTTCAGCTCCAGAAGACATAATATTACCAGCAAGAAAGTTTACGGTGACCAAGCGTAAAGAGACTGTCCACTACATCCTCAAAAGTCAGGACAAAAGAAAGGAGTACCGGCAAGGCATGAAACATTACCTTGATTCACTAATAACCAATCTTTCAATTTCAGTGATGTTTTTCCTTCTGCCATTTTCAAATGAATGCTGTGTGTTATTACATTGCTTTCCCAGCTTGTTTATCTCACAAAATACAATTCATCACATGTACTGATATCTCTGAGGCGCTGCATTACCCAGGGAACTTTCTATCTATGCCACAGTCCCTCTACTTGTGTTTCACATAACCTACTCTTATGTTCCCTCATTACAGGTGGTCTCTTCCCTACAGTTTATCTTTTAACCTGACTGTTATGAACCTTCCTCACCATCCTTTATATGTGTCAAGGTCAGCTAAGATTACTTCATTCTACCATCTTATCTGCATCCTTTTAGGTCTATCTTTGGCGCCACTTCCTTCTCCTGTTGTATTACTCTAAGAAAATAGTTTCCATTAACAATTGTAAGAGGAAATTGAAAGTTCGAGATGTATAGAACCCCTACACTTGGTGGACATGCTCTACTTAGACCGTACCCTCAAAACACTATGTATAGTTATCCCTGTGGAATAGATTGGGGGGTGTTGTGTACAGCCATATCAACATTTTCCATGCCAGTTTGCACATCAAGGTCAGACTGTTTTGCTGGTGAGCACTGACCTTTCAAACCATACAGTGGGAGCCACTGCTCAGTCATCATGTTGTGTGTTCTTCACTGAAGGACAACCCTCCTTTGTTTCCGCTGCATTTGGATTGTTGACTGCCCTTGACCGTTCATCAACCCCCTAAAAGTACCACCCAGCCATCCAAGGAATGTGCTTAGTAAAGGTGCAATTAAGGGAACTTGAACATCACTGCTTCACTCCTTACAAGTGCAGATAGCAACACCCCTGCTACTCTAATGTACCATCACACCCTGCTACTCTAGCTATAGCCTGACTACCACCACACCCTGCTACCCTTATCTAGCTACCATCACATCCTGCTATTCTAGTATGGCTACTATCACAGCCAATCCATACATTCAAATGTGTGCCTCACAGCTGGGAAAATATACTGCATGTCAATACTTCTTTTTTCTAAATCACTCTCCCTGTGATTGCACAGCCTCTTGTTCTTTGGAGAGGAAAATTGGAAAGGATTCCATCCATTTGACCGCAGTGCTTGATGTTCAACAATTATAGAGATATCATAAAGTCATGAATGGCAAATTTACGGCAAATATATTTAGTCACCCTGTATGTACGGCAAGCACCAGGATGGAGGTTCACCTGCAAGACTCAGCACACACACACACACTTCCTGCATCTACTACATCCAACTTGCCACCTATGCAGTCTTAAGTCCATATTTGACTTACAAACATTTTTTTAACAACTATGAAATCAGACATACAATGATACAAGCATGGCCACAAGTTCATTTTGTTTCCTTTTCCTTTGTTCAACCACTCTTTTCATCCTCCCTCAAAATTCTCTTTTCCTCCTCCCTCTAATCCCATCTCTGGTGCACCTACATGCCACATACACTACATAAAGCACAATCAACACCCACACTCCTTCTGCACATTGCACATGACAATGCACCTTCAATTATTATCCTCAGGTGAAATCATGATCTTTGTTTCAGCACATTTTGCCTCAGACCCTTGGATTCCATACCCTCTCTCCATCTTTTGAACTTAGCTTCTGCCTCAACCTCACTTTCTGCACACTATGCATCCCACAAGGGCCTCCTACCTTACCATAATGAGATCAAGCTTCCAGAGTGAACAATTGGGGACTCAAGATGAACCGTTGGTGCACACTCGTGTCTACAGAAAATTTGTCACTTAGCTTCCACTCCACTCATCCTTATTTGTGTGGTGTAACGTAAATATTGTATTAGATGACTTACGTGGTGCACCAGCATCTAAGATGCACCTCAATTTAGACAAATATTTTCTTGGAGAGAGAGAAAGAGAGAAAGAGCGAGAGAAAAAAGTGAAAAAAAAAAAATTCTTTTTGACAAATTGAATTCGTTGTAACTAATAAACAATGGTGCAGCCCTTTTGTGTTTTTGTGACTCCAATTGTTGGGGTAATAGAATCCAAATCTTTCAATCTTGAACAACTATATAACCAACATATTGCTTGTGTCAATTCAACCAAGAAAAACAGTTTTATGATGAGGGTTGATCTACCTCAATGATGCCTGGCTTCAAACTAAGGAAATGCAGTGTGAGTTTATCGTGTTTGAGTGTGGTGTACAACCATCCGCTGGTTTGTTTAGGTAAGTGGTAGGTGCACGGTGTGGTCACTTCAATTCTTCCTCCCTGGTGTTATAATGCATTGTTACCTCAGAGAATAGTTATTAACATGACACGAACGGTAACATCACCAGAGATGCCACTGTTGGTGTACAAGTGATGATGATGGTGATTCATTTTACTCCTATCTAAGTCCTTTAGTTGAGTCTTCCTGTGTCCACCAGTACTGTGACAACATTCAAGTTCTCCTACTCGCCAAAACCCTGTCTCTGTTTTACAATATAACATCATGGAGCTGCAGTTTCTTTGCATTTTACAATGATATATATCTCTACCACTGAACATGATGTAATTGTTAGAATTCTGCATTATTACATGCATCACTTCATCCAAAATATTCAAAATGGAATAATGAACCAAGCCAGTTATACCACTTGGGTACAGGTGTGAAGACATGCAAACTGTAAGGCGTGAGGTGAGAACATCTAATTCAAGTGAAGCCTCAAGGGAAAGTAAATAAAGTTTACTGAACAAAACATGGGAGAGGAGGAGGAGAAGAAGAAGAAGAAGAAGAAGAAGAAGAAGAAGAAGAAGAAGAAGAAGAAGAAGAAAAAAAAAAAAGTTGAATGTGTGAAAGGGACTGTTGTGGGAGATTACAATCTACTATTAAGTAGATTGTAATGAGAAAGAGAAAGAGAGAGAGAGAGAGAGAGAGAGAGAGAGAGAGAGAGAGAGAGAGAGAGAGAGAGAGAGAGAGAGAGAGAGAGAGAGAGAGAGAGAGATACAACTTTGGCTATATGGGTAAGAAAAACTATAAAAAATCCAATTAAAAAAATGTCTGTTTCCAAGTTTGTAGTGGTGCACAAACACATGTAAGCAGTGAGTGCATGCGTTGTAAGCCTGAGCCAGCACGGCAGAGCAGAGTGGAGGTGGAGTAGAACATCACATACAATAAAGACAATGAGTGGTGTGGTGTTGAGTGTGACCTCTCCTTACCTTGACATGCTGTCTCAGGAGTGTGGAAGTGGGGAAAACCTTGTTGCACTTGAGGCAAGGCACACGGCCCTTCATGTGGGTGTAGCGCAGGTGTTCCTTGAGGGAGCCGCGGATCTTGAAGCGCGTGCCACAGATGGTACACTCCCAGGGCATGAAGTCCTTGTGGGAGTCTACGTGCACCAAGAAGTCCGCTTTACGGGCAATAATTTCTCCACAAGTCTTACACTTGTGTTGTCCGTCCACCTGGTACTCCTCCAGGAGCTCTTGAACCTGACAACAAACACAAAGCATTGTAACTTCATAAAAACACACATGGAATCAGCTTTAAATTACAAAATGTTAAAAGTTCAATAATCAACTTACTAACATCAACATTCAAAATTCAATAATTCTCATAAACACGCTCATTTCAAAACAATCATGATTAATTCAAAAACAAAATGTTCCAGAGGATGAAGATATTCTCCCACCATTCCTGATGCATAATGAACTGCTAGTGCCAACCCATTGTTACTAGTGACACACAAGTCCTGTCATAGTTACCTTTGGTCCATAGTGTGCATGGTACTGTGCGTCCTTGACGATGACGTAACACTCCAGCATGTAGAGACAGTTCCACTTGCACTTTTCTTCAGAGTGAGAGGCTACTTCTCTCTGGTTCCTAAATCCATGTGCACAGTCACTGCACCAGTATCTCATGGATTTGATGTAATGGCTCCACTTAAAATCTTTAGCTCTAAGTTTCCTTTTTTGCACTGTCGGTGGCAGGTGGTCAATAATAACAGAATTATCATTGTGAAATACTTTGCTGTTGTGAGATCTCTTTGCTCTCTTCCCAGCTACCTGTCCAGGTGAACTGGCATTCATCTTATCACCATTTTCTAAATCACTATTTACGTCTGAAGAATTAATGCCAAGTTGATGAGCTTTGATGGAAGCAATGCATTGCTCTACATTGTCTTGTTCTTCCATCTGAGAATCTGCCAAGATGATTGATGACTGCACCAGCATGTTGCCCAGTGGACCATCTTCTTCACTTGACTTTTCTATTCTTATGGCCTGGATTTCCTCTTCCAACTCAGTCTGGCGTAGTTGTTCTTGAAGGCTACGGTTCCTGCGTTCCTGCCGCTCCCTCACTATGCGTGCCTGTTTCACACGCTTGGGTCCTATGAACACACCCTCCAGAGTCTGACTTTTCCTGCGGCGCTTGGCTGGCCTGAGCTGTGCAAAGGTTGGGGAGCCGTCTTCACTGTTCACTTCACTGTCTGAAGAGTCACCTAGCTGTGAATTGGTCTTCACAGCGAGGGGATGAGTGGGCAGGACACCATATCCATTGACAGAGCCATTCTCATGCACAGTTATGGTGCATTTGTAATCATCAAGGTCATCTATCTGACTATACTGCTTAGCGGCTAATGTCTTACTTTTTGGACCAATTTTATAAACTGGTTTCTTTGGAAGAGTATTGTTTGTGACCGGCTGGTTTTCCTGCTGGTTTTCCTGCTGGTTTTCGTTTTCCTTGGGGGTGTCCTCAGTCTTAAACGGTTTATCAACAGGACTGACAGGTTCTTTGACCTCCTTCTCCTTCTCATCAGACTCTTGATCCTCGGGCAACTCTTTCTCTGGCACCACCTCCTCCTCCTCTTCCATCTCCTCTTCCTCCTCCTGCTCCTGCTCCTCTTCCTCCTTTGGTAAATCTTTCTTTTGTTGCTTTTCCAGTGTTGGCAGCGTCACTTGAGGCTCCAGCTCAGGTGGATGGGGGTGCAGCTGGAGTTCACAGGGGTTGGGTGACTCCTGTGACAGCTGTGGGGGAGACAGAGGTGGCTGGTGGGTCTGGGACTGTGCCAAGGGTGACAACTGTGCCAACGGTGACGACTGTGCCAACGGTGATGACTGTGTCTGCTGTGACGACTGTGTCTGCTGTGACGACTGTGTCTGCTGTGACGACTGTGTCTGCTGTGACGACTGTGTCTGCTGTGACGACTGTGTCTGCTGTGACGACTGTGTCTGCTGTGATGACTGTGTCTGCTGTGTTTGTGCCGGCTGCTTGACTGCTACAGACAACTGCTGACTTGGCATGGAAGGTTGTGGAGTTTGTGGGGACTGCTGAGCCTGCAGGGAAGGGGACTGAGCCTGCATGGATGACTGCTGGGACAGAGGACGCGGCTGATGGGAGTGGGGAGGTGGCTGTGAGAGTGGCGATGGTTGTCGGGTGTGGAAGGGGGAGTGCTGGGGGAGTGGGGAGTGTTGCTGGGCGTGGGACAGAGGCTGCTGTGGAAGAGGAGACAGCTGCTGGGTCTGGGAGGACAGCTGGTGGGGGAGTGGGGATGGCTGCTGCCGGGTTTGGGTGGGGGGTGGTGGGGGTGGAGGTGGTGGGGGTGTGGCTTGGGTTTGGGAGGGTGGGCGGGTCTGAGAGGCTTGTGGGTGTGTCAGGGTGGGTTGTGGTTGTGGTTGTGTCTGAGTAGCTGTGGGTTGGGTGAGTGGAGGTTGTGGTTGTGTCTGTGTCTGCGTGGAGGAAGGTTGTGTTTGGGAAGGTGGAGGTTGAGGCTGGGGTTGGGTCTGGGTGGGTGTTGACTGACTCTGTGGTGGGAGTGTCTGCTGCTGAGTGGGTGGTGGAGGAGCAGGAGTTGGTGCTTGGGCTGGGTGGGACTGTTGCTGGAGCTGAGATGCCTGAGCCTGTGCTTGCAAGTGACCAATCTGGGACTGATGCAGTGGCTGTGATGGCTGTGGCTGGTGCTGCAGTGGTGCTGGACTCTGCTGTGGAGGCTTTTGTGAAGACTGTGAATGCTGGAGCTGTGCTGGCAACTGTGACTTCTGTGGCTGTTGGCCCGGAGAGGAGTAGGAGTAAGGGCTGTAGGACTGTGGGAATCCAGGTGGCTGGTGGACTTGGTTGCTCCACAGGTTCCAGCCGGCCTTGGAGTCTAGACGAGCACCTCCAGAGGCATACCAAAGGTTCTGTGCATAACCCTGCTGCCCCGGACCACCTCTGTTAGCCAGCTCAGGGGGGTAACCAGCGCCGGGTGAGCCTCCGTACGGTCCAGTGAAGTTATTCTGCATTGGGTGATAACTTGAAGACTTGTGAGCAGCGAGGGGGGACTGTGAATGTGAGCTTCCTGTAGAGCTCTGTACACTGTTGGCCTGGGAGTACCCGTACGAGTACTGACCCCCCGGACCAGAGTACCCCGGACCAACACCCCCAGGCCAGCCAGGGTACCCTTGCTGGGAGGGGCGCTGCTGTGGCTGTGGCGGGTGCTGCGGCTGTGAGGGGTGCTGTGTCTGCTGCTGGGGGGGCTGGGATTGTGGCTGTGACTGCTGTTGTTGTGGTGGTGACTGCTGGTGAGCTTGCTGTGGCTGTGGTAGCTGCTGTGAAGGCTGCTGGTGGGCCTGGGGTGGATGCTGGTGGTGGGGCTGAGTCTGCAGGTGCTGCGGCTGGGGAGGTATTTGCTGCTGCTGCTGCTGCTGCTGTGGAGACAGTGTCTGTTGTTGTTGATGCTGCGTCTGTGTGTGCTGTGGCTGAGATGGCTGAGGGTGGTGTGCCATGTGTGGGTGCTGTGTGTCTGGCTGGTAGCTGCCCTGCTGTGACACTTGGCTGTAGTGCTGTGATGGTACTCTGCTCCAGGACTGTTTGCGGTGCTGCTGTCCTTGCTCCTTGGAGGCTGGGGTGCTCAGGTCAGAGGGAACAGCTGCATCTTGCTTCACAGGCTCGGGTGGACTCAGCTGCTGCTGCTTGGAGTTAGTGCTCACCTCAGATTCCTTATACTGCTGAGGAGAACTGGACTGAGATGTATCCAAAGGTTCCTCAAGGTTCCTGTTCTGCTGTGGAGTTCCATCCTTCTTTTCAATGGGTGAGTTATCCTCCTCTGTGGTAGTGGTGTTGTCCCTGGGTGGGTGGTGTGAGGGCGGGGCGGGGTGGGCTGTGGTGGGGGAAGGGGACATGTGCTGAGACAGATCTTCAGGCAATTCTTTTGAGTTCTCTAAGTGTGGCGTGTCAAGCCTTTCATGCTGTTTGGTGGACAGGTTATGTGGGCTCTGTAGGCTTTTGGCTCCTTCAGAATGCTGCTGCTGCTGTTGTTGCTGCTGCAGCTGCTGCTGTTGTGATTGTTGCTGCTGATGTGATTGCTGGTGTTGATGCTTTTGTTGATGGTGATGATGGAGCTGGTGCTGATGCTGCTCATACTGAAGCTGTTGTTGATGGTGGTGCTGCTGCTTTTGTTGTTGCTGCTGCTGCTGCTGTTGCTGCTGTTGTTGCTGCTGCTGCTGTTGCTGCTGTTGTTGGTGCAGTTGCTGCTGCTTTTGCAGTTGCTGTTGTTGCT
The DNA here is from genome assembly GCA_036785275.1 of Cancer borealis. Lineage (NCBI taxonomy): Eukaryota > Metazoa > Arthropoda > Malacostraca > Decapoda > Cancridae > Cancer > Cancer borealis. The sequence continues at coordinate 123,516 of JAXIVD010000401.1, forward strand.
GCTCATTTGCTAGTGACTGTTCCTTCTGAGCATTCTCTCTTTCCTGTGCAGCAAATTCTTCAGCAGATGTACGTGAATTTGTCTGTAAACAAAGGCTGTCTTGAGTCTGGTCCGAGTAATTAGTGTGAGGGTCGTAACCTTCACTTATTGGTGGCCTCAAGGCAGGGGAAAGCTGTCTTCTCGTTGGACTGTGACCGGTGAAACTGTTGGGAGGTTCAGGAGGCAAGCCACTCCCTCTCTCCACAACCCTCTCACTTGTTTCCCCAATGATGCTAGACACTGAGTAAGAGGTTGTTTTTCTTGGCTTGATATAGTTTGAGCTCATACCAACTTCTGTTCTTGAATCAGCACTAATTGGAAGGTTTTCTGACACAGAACACGTTGCGTAAGAAAGTCTGCTTGGGGCTTGGGATACATGGGGTTCCCCTCTCATGGTGTAGGTTATAGAATGGCTGCTTATGGAGCCTCTGCTGCTATGGTGGTCCCCATGATTGGAATCTAATAGAGAGTGTGGAGTAGGTGGAGTCTGAGAGGCTGGATGGTGGTTTGGTGGGTGTTGAGAGGAGTGTTGGGATGAGTGGTGTGTGCTTGGAGGGTGTTGTGATGAGAGGCGTTGGGTGGAGAGGTGCTGGGCGGACGGGTGTTGTGGGCCAGGGGTGACAGCAGGGGCTGGAGTATAGGCAGGTGTTAGGGGGGATGGGGGAGCATGGAGGGAGGAGAGCAAGCCTTGCTTCTCACCCCATCCCATGCGCTCCAGTGCCATGAGAGGACTGTCTGGGGCTCCCACTCCTCCAGACCTGGTGTTGTTGGGAGGCCCCAGGCTTGACGTGAGTGTGGAGGGGACACCCGAGGAAGCCACGGAGGACAGGGATTGAGTAAGGTGGCTTCCTGCCCCGTGTTGGAGGCTGTACATGCTGAGTGGTGGTTCATGGACAGCATGAACATTCTTCATGTGAGCCAAACACTCACTCATCAAACGAAACACCTGTCCACATACCTGGCAACGCCTCATTTTGTCTAAATCCTTTTTAGATTCAATAATATCCACTGGAGGACTTGGAGTGGCTCCAGTACCAGTCAATCCACTGGGTATGTTGTGTGGTCCTGGTGAGGGAGGAGTGGAAGTAACAGGTGACAGTAAAGATGAAGATCCTCCATGACTCACTCCTAAGCCACTAGCCAGTGGGGAAGGGCTACCTTGACCTCCACTAAACTTTCCCTTAGAAAACATTGAGCCTGTCAGCCCTAGGTCTGTGGTAGGAGCCTGCAGGCCCCCCAGGGATGGCGGGGTGATGCCCGAGGCTCCGGCAAGCTCAGAGTAGCCCAGGTTAGAGCCAAGGCTTGAGCCCAGGCTGGATCCGAGGCCATACTTTGAGTAGCCATACTGGTAGCCCAACCCATACTGCTGGTAGTACACGGAGGAGTTGTTGATGGGAGGAGCAGAGTAGCTGCCCATGCCTGAGGAATAACCTGGAGGGACGGCAGTTGGCTTGCCATAATAGGGGCTGGATACTTGAGTCAGGTCACCTGGGTAGCCGTTGTAGTAGGGGAGGGCAGCTGGGGGCGGCACATAGCCAGGGTAGGGCCCCGGATACCCTCCAGACCCACCAAAACTGTTGTGCATTGAGTTCATTTTCTCTTACACCCGACATACATTACTATCACTTCCATTTGCACTTCACACAATAAGCTCTAACATGGTAGCATACTCAGCTTCCGCTTGGTTGGACAACAACAGACTATCATGTGTTCCTCAGAGTGCAAGCATCATCACTGGCTGGGTATTACATAGCTGCCACGGCTGACCTCACAGCTTGGGAGGTTGAAAGATCCACCAACACCAACGTTATCAGGATGTTGAGAGATTCACCAATATCAAACGTAATAGTTATCACCGTTTCAGATCACTTCTTCATGGTTCTAGATGCTCCTGCAAGGAAAAACAACCAATCAGATCAATGAAAACATATAATGTAAATATCTTGATTCTGTGAATAAGAAATGAATTGGTTTCTTCAAAATTACATTTGCATCATGAAATAAAAAAATTTAAAAATTCAATTACAGTATTCAAGCTGTTTGTGTCAATACATAAGTAATTAATAGCTTATATTCAATAAATATGAAGAACATATACATTTTTTGTAATAAATCACGATAATTTAGCAGATTTGTTGCCAATCTGGTATATTGAACAGTGAGTGGATGCACATAACTATAGCCAAGTTAGTTTGAGCTAAAAACAAGTCATTTCAATCATGTCTCAATCTTCAATCAGTATACAGTAATTCACTATCATATCTGTTAAGGCCATAGTTATCACACCTGCTATCATTACACAACACAACTCAACATCAGCGTGACTCATGTGTATGCATTATGCAAACACACATCAACATTATTATTCCTGCAACACATCATGGTTAGCTGTGTGCTGAGTTTGTATTCAGTCACTTGGAAAACATCACACCTTCCTAAACAGCTTGAGTACAACCCTGCACTTCATGCTTGCCATAATAAATGAGTCAAATGATCACAAGTCTCCAGATAAATAGCAACACACAAGGAGTCTACTCAAAGCAATGGAAACTATGAAATAATTAGTCATGTTGGGATCACAAGCAAAAAGACACACTAATGAAAACTATAAATAATTAAAACGTCTCCACATTAAATATTTTCAACTTTACTATAACTTGAGACACAAACTATGTTACTTCCATCATTAATCATTAGTCAAGTTGAGTTAATGGTCCCCACGGTAAGACTGCATGATAAATAGGCAACTCCTTCACTTGATTTAACTTGGCTAATATTTAACTTATCATAAATTTGCATTGTAAGTCCAACACACTCACTAATATGGAACAGAAACATATTACACAGAGAGCAAAGGTGGGAATTTACACATGAGTTAAGATTCGTGTGGGATCCAGCTGGTCTGACATTCAATGAAATAAACGTTAAGCTCCACAAACTAAACAACACAACATAAAAAGGTAAACATTCTAACATCACCACCAGATAATTGATGAGATGAACAAAGAACAACATGGCAGTCATCAACACCAACATATTGACCCAACCAATACGTACACTAACCCTAACCTACACCAAAACACACCTAGCCACGGTGGGTCCAACTCAAAAGTTTTCCAAAGTTTTTTTCCCTCACCCCCCACATCTCATTCCCCAACAGTTCAACTATTACACTATTAAATACCATTATATACTGACAGATCAAGACACGGAGCCAGAGGAGTAGTATCACAGCAGCCTCGACACCAAGGGGACAAAGTGCCTTGTTTCAGATATGCAAATCAGGGTTGGCTGTTCACCCCAACACGTACGTACCTCCCCCTCCTCCTCTACCCCAACATACACGCCCCCGGCTGTCTTATTTCCCTCCTTGCCTACGTGAATGGGTGAGGGAAGAATGGTGTGGTGATGGGGAAGGATGGGTAAGAGGTGTGGAGGGGCGAGGGATGCAAATAGTGGATTGTGGTGGGGGTGGAGGTGGAGGTACACACGGTCGCCTTCCTCCAACAATCAATAACTTGGAGGCACTCTGCTTCTTCCCTACGACTGCCTCCTCCTCTCCTCCCTTCCCCTCACACCCTTACTGCCCATCACACACTCTCTCCACGGCACAAATTGATAGGTTCGCCCATAATTACTGTCATTTCAAAAGTCAGGTGGATTTCAAGGATAAATAACCTGTCCCGACTCCCCGCAAAGTCACATCAACCTGAACAAAGCAAAACTCTCCTCAACGGTGCCTCATGGGCTTGACACTTGGCACTGACCTTCTTCATGTGATGTACATTGTGCTCCACACCACACCGGGACGTACTTAAGTGTTAAAAGCAGCAAATAACCGAGATAAGGCCATGATGCTCCGTGATACCCTGTAGCGGAGCGTGATTACAATGTTTATCAATAGATGGCGCTGAGCGGGGATGCCAGGCCACCACGCGCCGCCTGCTGGGCCGCGGAACACTACATGCATTGCAATGGATCCCCTGGTGGCCTGCAGTCCCCCAAAGTCCCCGGGAGGTCACCAACCCACCCGAGATATCCATTCATTTTCGCGGGACATAAGTAAAATGAGAACAAAAGGCAATGTGGTATGGTTTCATCCCCCCCGACATGCACACTTGTAGCAGATGTTTTGGGAGTGTGATTGATGGTGTGTGATCATGCACGCGGTCATGCAGTTTATCATGCATTATGGTGTGGTGTGTGATGAGGGTTGTATCATGCACGGTGCTACGCTTGTTACGCTTCACACGGCTACGCATACAAAATGGAGGGCAGGGAATGCAGTCCCAGCTAATATAGTTGTGTATTCTGGCACCTCAATGCAGGTGTGTGTGTGTGTGTCTTAATTGGAGATGTGTGTGGTGTGAACGTTATCAGGTACTGTGTGTGTGTGTGTGTGTGTGTGTGTGTGTGTGTGTGTGTGTGTGTGTGTGTGTGTGTGTGTGTGTGTGTGTGTGTGTCGGGGACAGATGGATCACTGCATGTCGTAAGAGGCAACAAAAAATTCATTAACCTCCACTAAATTATCATTGCCACTTTTTCCTCCTCCACAGCAACAGGAAAAGCTAAGATGAAGAATTTAAACATCATGCTAAGGAGATATTATTTACCTGCCATCATGCATATGTATGTTTGTTTTAATTTCAAGTCAGTCATTGCATCGCTACCACCCAGACAGGACCTCTAACCCGGTGATAATATTTCTTCGTTTTAAACCTTCCTTGTTCCTCTTCATGTCTATTTGAAGGATGGAGGAGCAGTAACACATTATTCTTCACCATTAAAAGTGGAAGGATATAAAGAAAACATTACCTATTAAGCGTAAGTAACCTAATATAAGAACATCAAGAAGTTTCAACAGGTACCGTTAGGTAGCGGCCGTGCGTCACGTATATATAAAATCAGAATTGAGATTTTTATTATACACAAGAAAGTAATTATATATACTTTAAAAAATCGTCTGAAACACCTAACCGTTTCCTACATAAACATTTGTTATATTTGTTTCGTAGTTATTGCATGAAAAATTTTTATTTTCAAGGTCAATCATAAAATCGATATATAGAATAAAGCAATAATAATGAAATTAAACCAATATAAACCATAGAATAGAATATATAAAAAATATTCAAACCGAAAGTAAAGCCTAAATAAGCCATAGAAAAAAGAAAAAAGAAAAAAACAATGAAAAAATTAGAAAAAACACTAATTATTTGTTTTCATCCAAGAGTGTTAATTATAGCGTATTAGGTACAGTAAAAGAAGTGTTAGGACGTGGTGACCTACAAGGATATAGATGAAGGTGAGTGTGTTGTGTTGTGAGTGTGTTATGGTGGGCTGAAGGGCTAACAGGATGATGAATCGGCAAAAATCGTCAAAAATACCGATATACCGAAGGGCTTCTAATGCCTGTAATACCGGTATATCGGTATACCGGATAAGTGCACATTCCTAGACACACACTCAGCTGACGCCAGGCAGTGTAATCTGATTGTGTGGATACATTGATCAGGTTTTATAAATTAGTAGTCAGAATAGGACACATGGAAATGGGTACAAGGTAGAAAAACTTAGATTCAGGACAGACCTAGGTAGTAGATATTGGTTCACTAACAGAGTGGTGAACGATTGGAATAGGCTGAGTAGATAGGTAATAAGTGGTGAGTCAATAGGTAGCTTTAAAAGACGGTTGGATCAGAGTATGGATAGGGATGACAGGTGGGATGGATAAATATTGGATTATTCCAAGGGTGGGGGACAAGGAACTGCCTCGTGTAGGTCATCAACTGGCCTCTTGCAGTCTCATCAATTTTTATGTTCTTATGTTTTGTATTACATTCTCACTTTTTTTTTATTAGTTTGTTTGACTTGGATGTTTAATGCCGCGAATAAATTTACGAAACCCGTTACATGACCTTTGATATTATACTTAATTTATTTCTTGCTCTTTTTATGTTTAATTGGTTGTCACTATCACAACTGACACATCTATTATTATTACTAACTGCATGCTCATCATAATCATCATCATCATTATTATAAGCAGTAGTAGAAGCGCGCGCACACACACACACACACACACACACACGCACACACACACACACACACACACACACACACACACACACACACACACACACACACACACACACACACACACACACCACAGGGGGCCCCATCTACTTCACTTGGGTCTTTTCAAAGCAAACAAAGGGACTGTCTGTATGCGCAGCTTTTTCCTTCCATTTTAATGAGACGCGAGATAAATAAAAACACATCACGCATCCCCTCTCCTTTACTCTCTCTCCCCTCTCTCCCCACCCACCCTCCCTCTCTCCTACCTCTCTCTCTCTCTCTCTCTCTCTCTCTCTCTCTCTCTCTCTCTCTCTCTCTCTCTCTCTCTCTCTCTCTCTCCTCTCCCCTTGCATACGGAAAATAAACTAGCATGACATAAATGTTTATTAACTTGTATAATTATGTCGTGGGTATCAATTTTGATTGCATATAACGTGGTGGTATAGTCGTACGCGAACATGAATTCAAGTTGTTATGCAGAGCGCTTTGGTAAATAGTTGAAATAGGTCTGCAATGATCCACTATTGTTAGGCTGATCTGTTATTTATTCACTTCTAGTTCGTAATGCATTAAACTTCACAGATATTTCCAACGTGAATGAATGATACAAAAGGGATTAAAAAAATACAGGAATAGTAGGCAAGTGAATGGTGATATATTACATGGGTGTTGCTGTACCCGAGAGTTATGTATGTTTCGTTGGAGTGATGGAGTCATTATCGCCACAGCAGCATTCTGAATAATGATGTCCAGCGGTGTAATTGACTTTGTTGGGAGCGAATTCACAAAAAAAGTGTGTGTGCATAATGAAAAGCTAATACTGATGCATCAAACAACATAATGCGTTATTCATTACTTTGCCACAAAGCTCATTCATTCTTGCAGTGATTTATTATCTCTCTCTCTCTCTCTCTCTCTCTCTCTCTCTCTCTCTCTCTCTCTCTCTCTCTCTCTCTCTCTCTCTCTCTCTCTCTCTCTCTCTCTCTCTCTCTCTCTCTCTCTCTCTCTCTCTCTCTATGTGTGTGTGTGTGTGTGTGTGTGTGTGTGTGTGTGTGTGTGTGTGTGTGTGTGTGTGTGTGGCTAGTAGGCCTATATATATATATATATATATATATATATATATATATATATATATATATATATATATATTCAAACCAAATTAATGTGAAGTAACAAAAAATGTATGATTCTACTTGAATAAGGAAGTTTTGCATGTAATTGCTTTGCACTGATGCCAAAGGAAAATGTAACAGTCCACCTCAACAGTTTTCTTCTAACGCGAAAGACGAGAAAACTTTTTATAAACACACATTTTTATCACTCCGTTCACGATAATACAAACATTAGAGAGCATACCTAACATATATTTATTTCTGACGTTATAGTAATTATTGTGAAATCAGTTTTTCTTTATCCGTGTATTTTATTGTATTATTGAGATGAATATTTCAATGCGCAACATTTATATATGTAGCTACTTTTCGGTGGCAAATAACTTGAAAATTACGGAAAGGAAAAAGACGCAGCCCTTGATAACCGTCTTATATTCACACTATTTTACTCTCCACTTCAGAAGAATACACACTTCATTTCCCACACGTGCATTTTTCTCTCTTCTATCACCATAAACTATAAACCAGATTGAATATGGAAACCTTACCATCTTGTCAATCACACACACTAATAAATCATTCAAAATCATTCACAACACTTCAACGCATCAGTTAAAATTCATACCTTCGACAGCATCACGGGATAAAGAACAGAAGTAAATAAAAAAGTTAATTACCTGTTATTTGAGTTCACTACAGGATAAACGCTTCACTCAACCTTCACTTCACTCTAGTTTTTTGTCTATCCAACCTCTTTTTGCCACGTTACTCTAGGTGTCCATTCTATTAACTGATCGACAATGACGCGTCTGTCCACTTCTACTTTCAACTTTGGTCTGCTCCCTAATCCACGATGTTCTCTTTTTATTCCTGCAAGTTTGATTTGAGTTAAACGTTGCATTATTACCGATAGTTATTATTATATTTGATATCTAAAATCTTGTAATTTAATGTTATTGTGGCGTTTTACCAAGTTCCTCATACAGAGCAAATTCATAAGCATATATATATTTTTTAAATTTATCTAATAGAATACTACCACCATCTTTGATTTGGTTAATGGATAGACCATATACGTACTTTAGGGTAAACTATATCCCAAAGGGAACTCTAGTCTGTCCTGAAACTCACGTGAATTCCATTTTCTTCTGTATGTTGAGTAAGGGGTCCCTTCACTCCCTTTATATGGGGGGATTACGGCGACGCCCCTGCTCCAAACACTACCTTGCCGCGTTCATTATATTCAAACACACACGACTAACAGTGACGTGACATGCATTCATAATATCTAGGAAGTCGCATTGCAGGAAATTTGATCTCATACATATATCAATCAGCGTGTGTGTGTGTGTATGGTGTGTACTACTACTATTATTTTTACTGCTACCACTACTACTACTATTATTACTACTACTACACTACTACTACTATTAAACGTTTGGATAAGAAAAATAATAGTTACATATCCCAACAACTTTATTAGTCTATCAATAAAAATAATAGTTACATATCCCCACTACTTTATTAATCTATCAATAATAATAATAGTTACATATCCCCACTACTTTATTAATCTATCAATAACAAAAAAAAAGTAGATATTACCTCCGAAGAAATTATAATTACGTATTGCTTATCATTACCAAAGAAAGGTGTTTTAATATTATTCTAAAGGGTGCAGGTGCTTTCCTATATAATAATTTCAATATCCTTAAGTATGATTGAATGAAAGCATGCGGTATAACTATGTTACTTAGATTATTAGTTTCTTTTTAATTACCACAGAAAAGGAGGCTAACCAAGGCATACAAAAAACATCGAATGTATTTTTTTCTGGTCAACTTACCTTCTCTCTCTCTCTCTCTCTCTCTCTCTCTCTCTCTCTCTCTCTCTCTCTCTCTCTCTCTCTCTCTCTCTCTCTCTCTCTCTCTCTCTCTCTCTCTCTCTCTCTCTCTCTCTCTCTCTCTCTCTCTCTCTCTCTCTTGGTGTCCTTTACTCCTTGCATCCTTTGAGAAATTCAAAAATGTCTGGGTCCTGGTCAGTGATCTGGGCACGCTCCCGGATTTCATCAAAGGTGTAATCCTTCAACAGCTCTCCGTTCTCAAACACAGTCACAAGCAGATCCTGTAAATAAAATAATAATAATAAAAAAGTAATAATTAATAAAATAATTACCTAAGCTTGAAGAGAAGACGTATATTTATCAGTGAATAATATTACTTATGCTTGCCCGAGTGTGTGTTCTGCCGGCGGTAACCATGGTAACTTAAAAAAGATGACAGCACACGCGCGGTGACGTAGCCTTGACCTTACTGTGTTTCTCCCACGCTCCTGTCTGACCTTACACTATTATAATCACTTAAAAGCATTGGTTGTTCATTCTCCTGTTACGGCGTGTTTTCTATATATCTTTACGCATTTTATGTATTGGTTTATGATGAAATTTTAGCCGAACTTCCACATGCATACATTACTAATTTTTGTTCCAGTCATGTATTATAACTGGAATATCTTTTGGTATTGTTTCCTAATCAATATGTCTACATAAGTAGGAGTGTTATACTACTGCCTGTTTATACTTACGGTGTCAGGATCGCCCTCTCCGTGCTGCATTGTAACGTAATTCCCGTCCTTCTTATGCAGACTGAGGCGTCCCTTCTTGCTGGTCTTGCCCGGGTCAGTGATAGGATCCTTATACACTTCAACCTCCTTATCGTCAACCTCGGCCATGCTACACTTGAACGCACACTTCAGGGTGTCACGATCCATCTGTAGGGGAAAACACACACACACACACACACACACACACACACACACACACACACACACACACACACACACACACACACACACACACACACACACACACACACACACACACACACGTTAGTTAAGCTATTGACGAAGTTTTTTTTTAACTTTGATTCTGTTATTCAATTGACTTGAAATATAATATCGTAAAATCTTGAAAATAACAAAAAATAAATAAATACAGCTTCCCATATAGAAGCCTGGAATAAACTTGATGCAGGAGTAATTAATGTAAGAAATATCAATGATTTCAAAAGCAAACTGGATAATAGTAGATTTGGAGACGGGACAGTACGAACATAGGTAGCTCTTTTCCTGTATATTACAACTAGGTAAATACAGACACACACACACACACACACACACACACACACACACACACACACACACACACACACACACACACACACACACACACACACACACACACACACACACACACCTGTTGCAGTAGTGAAGCTCCTGCACCGAAGCTCACACAGCCAGCCGACCATCCATTTTCTTTCAGCACCTCCAGGACGTCGCCTGCACACACACAAATATAATATAGACATACATATAAATGCACACTACACAGTCCCTTCCATCCAGGCTGCCTCTTAATATAATAGTAAAGGAAAGCTGACAAAAAGGATGTGATCAATTGTTGAGTTAGTATTTTTTATAGTTTATGGTTTGATATTGCAAAATAAATAAATTAAAAATTAAAAAAAGCCATGGAGTAAGAAGAGTGAGACGAGGAGAAAAAAAAGGAAGTAAAAGATATCATTAGTTCGTTACAACATATATCGTGTAGTGTATAAATTAATCAATTGAAAACGGAAGTTTGATATTATGAAGATAAGAAAGTATAACTTGTATGACTGAGACGTAATATTCACACTCTCATCACGACCCTCACAGTAAAATATGACTGTAAAAATATTATAATCACTACCTTTACGTTGTTCTGTATTACGAAATTTTATCATCCAAACCACAAATCATAACAAGTTTTTATTACCTGATTCTAAACCACGCTATCATAAACTTAAATTTTTTCCTTTTATCCTGTTTTTCTACCTCACAATTTATTACACATTTTCCTGTTATTACACCGTTCTGTTAATTCATCATTTTACGCTTCTGTTACGCATTAAAACTGTTCCAATTATTATATGCTACTCTGTTACGCATTACGCTGTTCCATTATTACACTTACCCATGGATTTGTAGTTAATACCATCAGCTTGACAAATTCGAACATAGGGCGGCAGCGTTTTGTAGCCCTTGCTGTTGATTTCCACGCCATAATACTTGCCAAGGATTTCTATGCACTGTAAGACAGGGAAAATAAAATTGCTGCAAAGTTTTTAAAAGAATGCATGCTCTCTCTCTCTCTCTCTCTCTCTCTCTCTCTCTCTCTCTCTCTCTCTCTCTCTCTCTCTCTCTCTCTCTCTCTCTCTCTCTCTCTCTCTCTCTCTCTCTCTCTCTCTCTCGTACCTTGAGCACCACCTCCTTGGGATCCCCGCTGTCAGGTCGAATGGACAGCATACCACCTGTCTTGCCATGCTCAATCACCTTCTCCTTCAGCTCCTGTCCGAAGATCTTGTCGCAGCACTCGTAAAGGTTGTACGAGTCTGCCACACACCCGACCAGAACTATAGTAAAGAAGGGATGATGTAGAATAAGGTTTTATATATATATGCGTTAAGTTGATTTGTTGTAGATAGTTTGGTCTGTTTTATATTGAGTTTGTGTTGTCATTATGTTTATTTTTTGTTGTTTAAGTAAATGTTCTATGTATTTTTTTCTTCTATTTTTTCCTTTCTATACTCTTTTTTTTTTAAATTTTTATAGCGATTTTTCTCACGATTATTATTATCCTTTTTTTTTTTATCTTGGAATTGGTATAAAGTCCTTCGTTTTTACCTTATAATTTATAATACTTCTTATCAGTACTATTTTCAGAAGAGGTGAAGGAGAAAGGTAAGAGTGATAAGTCTTCTTGTCCTGAGTTATCTTATCTCTTATCAACACTTTCCATACTCTGCCAATTCAATAAAAAAAAAAATACTCGTGCCATCGTATATTTTTCACTTCATAATTCCTGCCACATTGTAGCTTTTATCATTATCCTCTGATTTAGTGAATTCTATCTTCACAATGGGAAGTGTAATCATCAGTTGTGTTCACCCGTAACTATCTGTATTGTTCATTAAATTCAATTGATTAACTCTTTAGCCAGTTTCACGCTTTCACGCTCAAAATCTGTTATATGAACGAGTGTTGTGTAAGAATACAAAGCATAATGCTACCTAATGGACATAAATGGATATATAATTGAGAAATAGAAAGGATGCCAACCAGTTTGAGGCACAGGAAGTGGTTTACAGGGCTTGAGGTGGCGGACGGTGCAGGCTAAAGGAATATTATCAATGTTTTAGGGAAAAAATGTTGAGGAAGACGTCAAAAGAATGGTTGGAGGTTGATGCGGTAACTCCGAGATAAGACAGGGAGTTAGATAATAAGATAGCTGTTGAAGATTATTTATCATTCAACGTCCTTAGCAAAAAATGTAAATAAAAAAGATGTAAAAGAGGACGAAGTGAGCGAGCAAGTTAGTGAAGCTATTAGAAATGTGCAAGAACTTTGATAATCTCCTAAAGAACTTCATCGACACTTTACTAGACTAGTATGTCTTAAACACTTTTTAATGACCATCAAAATTATTTTTATCCTTTATTTTCTTACAGTCTACAGTGCGCCATGCGAGAGATAAATGACTAAAGATGGCGAATCTGAGAGAGAGAGAGAGAGAGAGAGAGAGAGAGAGAGAGAGAGAGAGAGAGAGAGAGAGAGAGAGAGAGAGAGAGAGAGAGAGAGAGAGAGAGAGAGAGAGAGAGAGAGACCTGCATAGTGATAAAATGAAACACTATACTCACTACTCCCTTTGAAGCAGTCAAGGTTTCGCTTATGTGCTTCAGCCTCGGTCTCCTTGCCCCACACTGTGACGGTGGAGTGTTCAGAGAAGGTGCCAGAGTATGCTGCAACGGTGTCCACGTGGTAGTACTTCTTCAACAAACAGTTCCCCGCAATAGTATCGGACGTCTGTATATACGACAATACTGCATCAGACCTTCAGCATTACATTACACATCCTCTACCTTAACCTAACCTAACCCAATATATATATATATATATATATATATATATATATATATATATATATATATATATATATATATATATATATATATATATATATAGTATCAAGCATGTCCCCTCCCCCCCACCCACACACATATGAAGGGGTGTCTACAAGAATGAAATAAAAAAATGATGATTATATAGTATAAATTAGTTGTATGTATTGTAATTTATGTTGCTAATGTGATTCGATTCAACATTTAACTGATCATAATTAACTCCCTAGCTTTTGCTTGAATCCCTCCATTAATTAGATGTATATATGTAGTAAATTCATAGGTGTCAGGGCATAGAATCTAGACTATGATCTTCACCTCTACAACTATCATTTCTTTGTTTTTTTCTAAACACATAAAGCGAAACTTCGATTAATTGTTAGATAACGTTAACAAGAATGAAAAATAAAAATCCTTCTCTCTTATTTCAAACCTTAATCTTTCTTTCCATCTTTCCTGTTAAATAAAAGACCATGAAAAAAAAAAAAAATTATCGCCTGTCTTCCATCCGTGGCTCCCTCCCTCCTCTTTCTCTCTTCCCGGTAAACTTTATACGACGTTATTGACTCAAGTTCTCATGGGGAAAGTTTTGTGAGTTTCGAGTTGGTAAAAGAAAAAGAAAAAAGGAAAAGAATCTGAAAAAAGTCTGACCTTGAAGTTAATCATGTTGGCCGCCCCACCGATGGCTGCTGACTCCACCGAGGACACGCCCCGGTAACCACAGTCATGCAGCTGAAACACATGCATACGAAACACAATCAACAAGGTATAAATAAAGTTACAAGGCAAAATCTTAAAGAAAACAACAGCAATTGTTTCCTTAGCTGTACGGAAACTAGTGCCATTACCCTAGTTGGCTATAAAAAATTCATAGAATAATCAATATCACAAATGAACAAAATGTGAAGATGCTTAAGGTACTTGGAAAGAATTATAAATAAAATGAATTTACCTTTATTCAATCTTTATATCACCCGTTATTCCCATTTAAAAAAAGTCAAGGTCACTGCTTGGACTACGCGCTACATGTGTACCCAAGAACGCGTGGGTGACAAACATCTTGGGAAGGTGGCGCCAACTTACCGAGAACTCCACCATATCTGTCGTGTCCTTGGTAAGCAGCTGGTACTGATAGAGGACCTGCTTATTGATCCTGGAATTGGTGGCAACGGTCATCGGATACCAAGTCTGCACCAATATAGTCTGGGGACATGTAAGGAAGGAAGAGATCATGAGAGCGAGTGAGAGGGAAGGAGGAAAGAAAAAAGAGAGGGTGGCTGCAAGTGAGATAAAGAGATTAATGAATTATGGTTACATAAAATTATTGATCGCCGCTGTTCTAGTCTTGCCTTGAATGGGAGTCTAACAAATTCCGGTTGCGTGGGAGAGGAACATTAACTAACTTCAGGTGGACGGAGATAAAAAAGAAAAAAAGAGGAAGTTAAAAGAGAACTTATACATACTAACTTATGCATGTGTCTCCTAAGGAATATTTTACAACTGTAGCAGCAGGAATTTAGCTGCTGCTGATTCTACTAACATTAATACCGTTCAAACTTCAGCGTAGTCTTGCATGACTATCAATAATTAATCAACGACTACTTGCTGATCGACCCATCATGAATACATATCACAAGTAGAAAAAAAAGGTAGCTACATTAGAATCATTAAAATACAAAACTAAAATTACTGCAAGGTTTCGTTATACATAGTAATTAACGCATTTCCTCATGTTTTATCATTATTTCTTAAGGTTGTCTCACGCAGGGTTGTGTAGCGTTGTAATGGACGTGTGTGGATGTGATACGCGATTAGAGACAAGACACGTCCTAGAGGCGCTTGAGGCATGACTAAGCATTCCTACCATCATACCATCACCATTACCACCACCACCATCAACACCAACAGTATCATTGCAGAAACTGATGTGAAGTGTGCAACTATGATGTGAATGGAATGGAATGTTTTACTGATGTATTTAAGAATAACTTCCAAATTGTCAACTTTCTTCTTCAGTTCTTCCCTGTAACACACAATTAAAGTAGAGTTATCATTAATGAAGTCATACCTAACTCAACTAGTTAGCTATGCCTTTGTTACCCTCTTTACCATCACACACAAATAGCGATAGGATGTAAAGAATATATTGCAGTTCCATTGTGTAAAAATAAATGAGTAACGTTAAATTGTACTCAGTATTTGGATACGTAAACACAATAGAAACAGAAAAGAATACGATAATATGCTTCCACAGCACCTAATATGATGAAAAGAAAAACGAAAATAAACATGCGCATTATTCGTTATTCTGTAATGTATGATACAATGGTTACCCTTCCAAAGGTTCATGGCGGACCTCAGTAAGGCTGGCGGATGGGCGGGCGAGCGGGTGGGCGGAAGTGCATGATTCAGCTGGGATGGTTCACAGTGACAAAAACCACACGAGTATACTGGCCTCATTGCTGCCACCCTCTCCACACCTCCCTCTTGCCTCAACTCTATTTACACTCCTCTCATCACTATCTCCCTATCAATAGCTTCCTTTCTTTGTTTCCTTAAGTTATCTCGAACCGTCCTCTTCATACTTCCTTTCACTACACCCTTCTTCTCCCTGCACTCGTCAACCCTACGTCATATCTCCCGCCGTCATCCTATCATCACTTCTTCCTCTCATTACCTATCCCTTCCCCCTCTTTACGTATTTTTATGGACCCCTCCCTCTCATAGCCTCCCCATTCGCCCCATCCCTTCAATCACTTTAGCCCGGAAGAACAACGCCCACTGCGCAGTTTGTGATCGTCTGTTTTTCAACCACATTCTCCCTATCCCTCCCTGACTCTGTTATACGT
This sequence comes from Cancer borealis, assembly GCA_036785275.1. NCBI lineage: Eukaryota > Metazoa > Arthropoda > Malacostraca > Decapoda > Cancridae > Cancer > Cancer borealis. Next base: position 139,590 of record JAXIVD010000401.1, read on the forward strand.
TCTTTCCTTTTACGTTATATGGAGTGACGTGTTATAAAGCGCGTCTAATGTTGGGGAAAAAAATATTTCACACATTTCTTGGTAGCTCAGTAGTCTCTGCCTGTCATCTGTAGGCTAAGATTCGCGCCTCGCTCAAGGTGTAAAGTTTTCGCTGATGACCAAAGTTACGGTCCTCCTTGAGCAAGAGGATGGGGTGTGTGATGTGTGGAAGGTTACAGCCTTATCCATAGATCGGGCTACTACAATGAGCTGTCTTCGGAGGGGTAATGGCTGGCAATCATGAGTCTAGCGCGTAATGAAGAATACATACATATACTTTCTCTGAGAGTTGCCACGCCTTACAGTTTTCCACCTCCTTTTCTATGACGTGTGCTAAGGAAGACCAAACGTTTCATCACTCACCTCGAAGAAGGTGGTGAGCCAGGGCACGGCGGGATCAGTGTTCTCAACGGTGAAAAGGACATTCCTAGTGGGCAGGACGGTTCCCTCTGGCACGGCCTTGATGCGTAAAGGGAGCCGACCCCCGTGATGCTAGGATGAAGGAGTTATCATTATTATTATCATTTTTATTATTATTATTATTATCATCATTATTGTTATTATCATTGTTGTTTATTTGATCTTTGTTCATCCTGGTTCTCTACTCACCTCAATGATGTGATTCCAGCCTGCCTCGTTGAAAATGTCATCTCTTCGAATGACTTGGGCGTACAATTCCTTCGCCTCCTTCACGACCTCCTTCGTTATGACAGGCCCCGTCAACCATCGCTTCAGGATGTACTGCAGCCCGAAGAAGCACACGTATGGGAACCTGTGACATTGTCGATAAAGAATAAGGTTAAAATATAATAAGGAATGGCTGGTGGTAACAGTTAATGTATGGACTGATGCATTGATAAGACTGTGAACAGGAAAAAATATGTTCATAATTATCGTCAAAAAGTAAAACTATGAAAATCATACGTATAATAATAATCACATTTGTCACAGTAAAAAATATAAACCATTATTATTATCTTTATCTATTAAATTGTTGTAGGAAGTTCCCTCACCAACACCACCACCACCATCACCATAATGATGAATAAATACTATAATAATAATAATAATAATAATAATAATAATAATAATAATAATAATAATAATGAATATGAGGTGATGGTAACGGGAATAATGAAAGTATTTCCTGTATCGCTTATTTTTTTCTATAAATTTTTAAAAAATGTTTGATATTATAGAATGATGAAACTAAGTCCAGATTCGTGTTCAGCATGACCTAAAACATCATTGTAACAATTTTCATGAGATTCGGAAGTGTTGAGTTTCTGCGGCGCACAGCAAGAGTAATCATCAGTGAGGACGTGAGGTTAGGTTAGCTGGGTTGCCACATCTATTACTAAACCGGACTAAATACCATACACACTCGCTAATACTATATATTTAATATAGTATTATAGTATATAAAGTATTAGTATAGTATTATAGTAATATAGTATATAGTATTACCGAGTGTGTATGGTATATGATCCGGTTTAGTAATAGATGCGGCAATGCAGCTAACCTAACCTCACCTCCTCACTGATGATTACTCTTGCTGTGCACCGCGAAAACTCAATACCTCCGAATCTCATGAAAATTGTTACAATGATGTTTTAGGTCATGCTGAACACGAATCTGACCTTATTTTCATCATTACTCTAATATCAATGATACATTAGGCATATACGGGAATGGAAGGGAACACAAACAGCAACAGACCCTAGGGTCCCTGCATATGTTGTGTTCTTATTGTGTTGCTGAGTGTTTTTTTGATTTCCGACACCAGCACTGCTACATCATGTGTGTCTCATTCACCATGGTCTGGCGGATCACGCGCTAGACTCGTGATCGCTGTGCCATGTGATTCTGATACCACACCGTTACCATCACCTCATATTCATTATTATTATTATTATTATTATTATATTATTTATTCACCATTATGGTGATGGTGAGGGTGTAGGAAGGATATGTAAGTAAGTACGGTGCACACACACACACACACACACACACACACACACACACACAAACACTAATAGTACTAATAACGCCTTTTAGCCAGAATTTTGGGCTCAACTTACAATGGGTTCAACTTACTTGCCACCGCGGGATTCGAAGTAAGAGTAGAGTTTCTTCGTCCCAGGCGGGTAGATCATGTAGTGTCCCACCTATAGAATATAATACATACATCATGACACCTGTTCCACCTATCCTACACCATCCACACACCACCTAACCTACATCTTGCTCCATTCACTTGTTCCATTGCACCACCCGTTCACCATCACATTGCTAGGACACGAAGGACTCTACACTATCATTTCCCCTCCTCCTATAGTTCCAGTTTCTTCCTTTATTCCTTCGTTCTACCTGTTGCCACCCAATATCGCTTCCACGCCCTCAAAGCATCATAACAACGTCCTATCTTTCTTAATTAAGCAGTGTCAGATTGGTAAGAATGAAGGCACAGTCAAAATATAATCAGTCTATAAAGTTTCTAAGCATGAATACACCCACACACTAAATAGATTAATCAATAAAAAATAAGATAATATATATATATATATATATATATATATATATATATATATATATATATATATATATATATATATAGAGAGAGAGAGAGAGAGAGAGAGAGAGAGAGAGAGAAAGAGAGAGAGAGAGAGAGAAACATAAACGAAAAGGAGTAGGTAAAAAAAAATGCATACATGAAAGCAGTACGTCTCACCAGTGCACATGTATACGCAGTACATACATACATATACTACCCCATTCATGGGTATACACAAAATACTAATTCATTGCAGTCTGTTATTGGCCTTGAGAGGGACAGACACCATTGAATGGGATACAGGCAGTCATTCTCTATTTTTGACCTGCCAACCATGCAAACCAAGCACTGCGCCTTCAACTCCTGCGTCGCGTTGTCATGGGAATCCTGCAAGCAACACCCACACAAGGAAAACACACAAACACACACACACACACACTCTCTCGTCAGTCTGTCAGTTTGTCATTTATCAATTAATTCAGTCAATTTGTCTCCGCTACACAACGCAGGTGTACCTTGTAGCAGTCCGACAGTAGGATAACGTTGTTGACAGGTCCTGTGTCCATGGTGGTGGCTTCCTGTAGACTGGCGCTTCATTATCGCTGCTGCACGGTGCGCAAACATGAAACCCTCGACCTTGGCTACCCGTTGCCCGCCCCTCCCAACGGGTTGCCGACTTTCATTATCCCAGAAACCCATTTTCATAAGCATGGAATTCAAAAGCAATTACCTTTTTTTCATTTTCTTGTCTTTAATTATGATTGTTATTAATTTTTTGAAGGCGTGTCATAAGACCACACACCCATCCACACACACACTGTCGACTGAATAGTTATCATACAATAGTCGATTAGCATTTATAATGAAATAAGAAAAAATACCTTAATTACAAGCAGCCATCCACAGCTGAATAACGGATTCACTTTCCCAGCAGTCACGTACACCTACTCTACTGACCTTATAATCTTAAAGTCTCCTCTCTCCATCTTCAACTTAGCCTTCTATGTATTATAAGTGGTCCTTGGCTTATATGATAGTGGGGTGTATGTCTTTTTTTTTTTATATTAACGGTGATTCAATAATTCCCACAAACTTGGTGGTTTTAGATTATATAGTTCTGGTAGGGTTAACGAGAGCGCGTTACCCTTCTCACCAAGTAGCTGTCTTGGACCGAACTCGCAACCTTTAGCTCACGCACGCAACCTTGACCAAAAATAAAGAGTAATATAAGAGGGTGAGGAAGCGGATGGACGAGGTGAATGTTTCTGGAATAGCAATGCATATCATAGTAAATAAAGCCATAACGAATAAGAATATATAAATGACCTGCTATAATTTGCAGAGAGGTCATGTATAAGTATCTTCCATGCATAGTATGTTATAGTATATCTAGATTATTTATATATGACTTTGTAGTTGTTTTATTCATTATCTCACCAAGTTTTTTTTGCTACCTGACCATTTCTTTCTTATTTTTTTACTTTTTGCATTTGTGTCTTTCAACAATTTTAGTGGCATGTTGATAACTTATGGAATTAACAATAAAATCATTTAGATATTACCAAAATATAATTTATTCCCTCAATATGATAGGTACTTATCAATTAATGCTGCATTCCTACTACTACTACTACACACACACACACACACACACACACACGTTCAAGTCATTACATGTTCACTGATATTACACTTACCTACAGTTTGTCTTATCTAGTGTCTACAACCTGCACCTTCATCCTTGTTCTTACTTCACCATCATCATTTATCTTGCATTAAAGTTGTCATTCTAACACTCAACATTTACATACATCTCAGGAACTCTCAAAATTAATATGTCTGCATAACATGGCATATCACTCCTCCACTGTTGCCCTTTGACTCCCTCACAATGCATTTAAGGCTTCAACAATATTTGCAGTTCATAAAATACAATACAGACTACATGTAAGGTGTGAATGTTTGGCATAAAAATAATTTGCTGTGAGGTATAAATGCTTGCTTGGCACATAAATCACTTGGTCTGTTTTGTGTAATATAGTTGAAATAAGAGGAACAGCAGGAGAGTATGAGGAAAAACAGGCAGATGAAATCATGCCCAAACAACTGCAGGTGGAATACAGTGTACATGATAAGATATAACTGAGGAAATTCAATAAGTGTTGCAAATACACTTATATAACTGAGAGGTTGTGGGGAAAAGTGCATTGTATGTCTCATTTGTAACAGATACAAAAATAGCAATAAAACAAAACAAAACGATGAGGAAATGGTCACTCTCTACCATCATCACCTTTCCAAATCCCTTCTGTGTTTACATTAACTGTTTACTGCATTTTCACAACCTTTGTTCTGTTCAAATTGGTCTGAATTCACCTCACAATTAGCTAACCAATTAACATAAAATATCTACACAAAATCATAGTAGATACTGGAAATCCTTCTATGAGTACACTGTATAATGATTATAGTATACATCCACGTTTGCATAATGTTCCTCAGTCTATCACCGTCATTGTATCATTCATTATAGTATACAGCTCAATCTTTATAGCAATTATAAGTCAATCCATCCTACAAATTGAGCCGCAACATTAAATTATTAGATAAACATTCTCACAAAATTATGAACATTACAATAAAACTACCAAAATCTGACTAGAGTCAAATAAATACATAAGTATCATCTAACAAAAAGAATGTGTTTGACAGTTTAGTGATTCAACCAACCAGGCGTTACTTGGTTCTATTTTTAATTATTAATATTACTTCCTTATGGCAAGGAGGTGGGTGGGTCATAGCTGCTGGGACACAGGATTCTACCATACATTTGTAACAACCATCTGTTTACGAGACTAATTACTCTAAACAAAACTATATGACCTTTACTGCATGATTTTGTTGCCATTATTGAACTAACTGGGATATAATTTTGATATACAAATTGCATATGTAATTATGAGTATCAAATTATTATTTTACCAAGGCCTCATTAGTATTCATAATCCTTTAACACAGGATAGATTACAAGTACATCTGATATGCCATTCAAAGAATACAAGTCTCCATAATGCCATTCCCCAACATACAAACCTTGAATGCTTTGCTGTTCCTTCAGTACTGCAGTGTGCCGCTAACCATATCAAAGCCCTGCGTGAAGATGTACCCCTGAGCTGTGTGCACGGCCTGAGGTGGGAGTGTTTGGACAGAGTATTCAGTGGTGGTCACGCCGGGGATGGTCTGCACTGCTTGCACGGCCTGGACGGATGTTCCACCAGTACCAAGAGCAGTTCCCACCCCAGTTAGAGGAACAGTAGAGCCAGACACCTGTAAGTATAGGTGGCATTAGAGGAACAGTAGAGCCAGACACCTGTAAGTATAGGCGGCAATGTAACAGTTAAGCATCAAACTAGATACTATATACATGAATACATTGTACTAACAGGAAAACACAGAATGAAAAGCTGGCCAACATAAAACAAGTATAGTACTATTTTAGAATTTAAAAAAAATTGCGAGTGTGTTTCACAAATAATCAAATCACAAATTTGAGTTCTTCATATTTCCTGTGATTGGAGCTGCAAGACTACAGCATAATAAGGCCCACTTAATGCTGCTAGGACATACAATGGTGAAATAAAGTCAAACCTAACATCTAAATAAATATCTAGGCAGCTTTATAATGAATTGTATTATGTTGAGTTCCTGATCTGCTCACCTGCACCACATGTCCAATAGATGGAATGTGTCCCTGCACACTGCCCACGACAGGAATGGTGACTGCCTGCTGTCCACTCATGGTGATGTACTGCCCACCTCCAACCATGCCGCCTCCAACCTGCCACAGAGCACACACTACCATTACCTTTCACGTTGCATACAGAGAGGGTTCACAACAACACTGGCACCAACTGAGTACTTTGAGAAGCACTAGGATAAGGTAACACAGCAAATCCAACCAACAACTAGTACTGACTGGACAGTAAAATCTTTTTATCATTAATTCACTTCCAATACACACTATATGTTACTGCCTCAAGCTGGAACACAACAGATTGAAAAAAAAGTCTTCAAACTCAAGTGCATTTTGAATACTCAAACTTCCCTTGCTGGCACTCTTTTCCTGGATCTTTCCTAAATAAATGATGAAGGAAGAACATAAAAAGTTAATTTCTTTTTCCATTTCATATCATAAATTTACATGCACATTTGGTAGAGAGACAGCATTATGAACATAAGAACATGAGAAATGAGGAGACTGCAAGAGGCCACCCTGTGGAATTTTTCACGAATATTTTTTAAATATAGAATATGCGTTTTTTTCGCTCATCCTGTCCTTGATAGCGTAAATTATCACTTTGTGAAATTATTTTTCCAAAAATTAAATACCCTCCCCCCAGAAGCTATTTTTAAATGACCCGCACTGTTGCGTCATAGCCTGACTCGCGCGCCAAAATATGCGGTATCATTCAATACTTGTATTTATGTAGAATTATAATTAAAAAACTGTTTTCTTTCATAAATTTCGATTGTATCCTAAGTAAATGTGTCAAATACCGATCTATCTATAGTGTGACGCCTCGTTCCCTCCAGCACAGTAGAAGAGCCTCCACCTTACCCTATCCAAACACTTACATCAACTCCTCCATTGCTTACCTCCTCCAGGGTGGGTAGTGCTGTGGTGCCCTGAGGCTGTGGGAGTGAGCTGCTGCTGCTGCTGCTTCCACAGGTCACCACCTCCTCTTCCTTCAAGCCAGAAGCAGCTGTAGCAATGGCTAGAGGATCCAAAACTTGCACCTGTCAAACGTGGAAATGTAATATTGAATTAATACTTTAATGGTGACTCATAGATGATAGAAACAATGATGTGTGTCTTTTCTAAATCATTCCATTGATGAGAATAACAGTTATGAGCCAAGTACCTGTGTAAGGTTGGTGGTGGTGGTGGTGGTCTGGCTCGGCGCTACAACAGTCACTGCCACCTTGTCACACGGCTTGTCATGCACCCTCCTAAAACATAGCAATGGGCACAATTCATAATGTATTTGTATATAGTACATTATTCTCTATGGGAACTTCAGCGGCCCTGCCTGTGTGTAATACTTGCCTGATGTGCTGCTTGAGGTCATAGGCGCCAGCATAGGTCTTGGTGCAGAAGGAACAGCGGTACCGGCGGTCCCCACGGTGGCGGCTGACGTGCTCATCCAGCTTGGTCTTACTCACAAAGCCACGGGAACACAGCTGACATTGGAATGGTCTCTCACCTAGTGCAAGGAAAATAGTACAAATAGTTAATAAAATAAATGATTAAATGAATACACAAAATGGAGGAATTAATTAATCAATCGATGAACATAAGAATTAATAAGAATGAATATATTAAAGTATTTTTTACTTCTTCTCTTCTCCTCTAGATGACCAAGGGGTGAAAGAGAGGAGAGTATGTGTATATATGCATGGGTGTGTGTATGTGCGCTTTGTCTCGGCTAACCCCTTAGATAGATTAACATACGCTAGTTATCAATGCATAAAAATCATTCATACAAATAATACATAAAGAGAGGTCAGAGGTCACCAACCAGTATGTGTCCTCTCATGGTACTTCAACTTCTCCTTTCTCTTGAACTTCTTTTTACAGTAGGAACATTCAAACCTCTTCTGGTCACTGTGCACCTCCATGTGGGTCATCAAGGAGTTCTGGGTCATGAACTTGTTCCCACACACCTGCATAACGTTCATCTCATTACCTATATCACTCTATCATATGGAGTATCTCCCCATACAAAAAAAAACCCATAACATTATATTATCTATTACTTCTAGTTTCTCAAAAAAATACAAATATAGAGGAAACAAAGTGCAATAATAATAATAATAATAATAATAATTTAATTTCACCCAATAATTTCAATGCTTTAAATATATATTACCTGACAGAGGAACTTTTTGTCTAAGCCATGCATCCTGAGTTTGTGATTAGTTAAGTATATCCTGCGAATGAATTTCTTTGGACAGAGGTCACACTTGAAGGGACCCAAGGCACTGGTGGACTCATGCCAGTTGATGGCGTGCTTTTGTAGTGATGTCCTGCGCTGGAACGACTTCCCACACTCCTCACAGACAAAACATTTCTCGTCTCTGCAGAACCACAAACAAATTTCCAAAAAAAAGGACACACAAGTAATTGTAACAACGTATAAGTTTGGCGACAAGCGGGGTTTTTTTTTTTAACGTATTTTTATTGTCCCTTAGCCAGTACCCTATGGAAAAAAAAAAAAAAAAAAAAAAAAAAAAAAAAAAAAAAAAAAAAAAAAAAAAAAAAAAAAAAAAAAAAAAAAAAAAATCCTATATTATCTACGATCTAGGTATATTTGTGATCTTATCTATATCTTTATCTACTATCTAAGTATGATCTACAATCCAAGGGAATACCTACAAGACTATGAAAGAAAAATATCACCACCATCACTGTTACAAAAAGGAAGGGAAAGAAAGCAACTAACTTGTGCATCTTTCTTTTGTGGTAGTTGAGTTCCTTCTGTGTGGCAAAGAGCAGCGTGCACACATTACACGGGTAAGGGCCAGGGGAGCAGCGAGGGAGGTGGTAGGTGATGCGCTTGAAGGTACGGTACTCCACGCCGCACACCTCACACACAAATTTTCGGAGCTTGTGTAGCTTAAGCACATTGGTGATTAAGATCCTATTGGACAACTGGAATAAAGGTTTTGGTGTAACAATGGCAGTGTCATTGTAATTAGTAAGATGTTGTTGTTTTTGATATGGAAATACTTTGATTAATTATTCTTTTTTTACTTTTTATTCCTCTAGATCTCTGGAAATTAGCTTGCTATGCCTGTTCACTTACTGTTGAGGTTGTGTTTTCATCATCTGTTGGCAGGCGACAGTTGTGTGTGTTGAAGGAGTTGATGGAGAGGCAAGCCAAGTTACATGTCTTACAGCAATACAGAGGAAGTGTGTTGCTGGTGATGAGTTCAGAATTTCCTGCTTCTCCTCCATCCTCATCCAAGTGGACCTAAGGAAACACTTACACACTCACTTCCTACACTTATTACAGCTGAAACATTTATATTGAAGTGTGTGATTCTTAGTTTTATATTGTTGTAATGAGCTGCTGCAAGAGGGTGATCCGCATGCATTAGGATTGGACGGCACTCTACACTGTTACCTGAGACGCCTCTGATAATACTACAAATGATGATAATAATGAGATAAATGATGATAATAATAAGATGATGTATCAATTAAATAAAGTTAAGATAATATTGATAATTTACTCTCCTCACACTAGGTCTATTGTTACCATTACAGCCTGTGTGTAATGTTTCAATGTGAGTGAAATCTTTCATTCTAGTGAAGAATCTCATAGATATTGCTTATAACTTAATGTAACTCCCATGGATAAAACAAAGGATTTTCGTACTTCTCATTTCCATTCATAAAATCATACCAGACCAGATTTGTATTGTAAATATCCTACACGAATCTATTTGAACACACCCATGAATAATCTCTAATTCAAAATATCTTTCTGATCACCATCTTCACCTTTGTATAATGAATTGACAGATGCTTCCACCTGGTGAACACCCTCCCACACTTCTCACAAGGGTGCTTCTTGGAGGGACTTTCGTACATCTTGTTGTCTCCTCCAGGTGAATCAAGGCCTGAGGTGTCATCTTGCATAGTTTTTCGTCTTCTTCGCTTAGAGACAGAATCTGCAATACTGAGAAGAGTCCAGGTATTACATAAGTGAGTTGAGAATACATCAAAACAAAGATCTTTTATTAAACCTTAAAAAAATGTCAAATATCTAATTTCTGTATTATCTTTTTATCATACGGTATCATAGAGCAGGTATGTATCCCTCTATGATATGTTTCACTCCGCCTTCATATATCATATTTGATAATTTCATCAGACAGTAACAAATCAAATGCTTTCTGATGCCAGTACCTGGAGCACTGTGAACAGGTGTCCACAACACCACTGCCACCTGATAAAGCTGCCTCGCCCTCACATGACAGGCTTCCACCACACTGGATGAAACGAAACACAAATTATACATCTCACATAAAGAATCAAAATAAATGTCAATGTATGGATGAAGGCCTCACCACCCTAAACACTTGAGAGATGTACTCCACTCAAGAATAGACAAGACCTATATACAGAGAGAGGAAAAAACAGAAAAAAACATGGTGGACAGATAAGGTAAAGGATGTTATAGAAGGGAGGAGAAGAGCATATAAGAAAATGTTGATGGAGATGAACAGTGACACTCATTCACTGTATACACCCTTCTGGGAGTGTCCTGCAATTAAAGGTGACTGACTTTCCTTATAAGCTGTTATTAATATAAATAGGACTAAAAAAATGTACTATGGCCAACATGCGTCACCTTAATGCAACTGGGAAACTGTCCTAGATCGTCTTGATGTGTTGTAGCGTCACTGTAGGACGGATCCACATTCATAGAACCTTCAAAGATCAGTGTTGGTTCTGGCATGCTCCTCATTTGTGTTGGGTGGTGTTGTGAGGTGGTGAAGGCAGCAGGGAAGGATGGAGGCAGCAGAGTCTCAGGCAAAGTGTTGGATGGAGGAATGGAGGTGATGCTACTAGGAGGCAACACCATGACTGCAGCATTGTTAGCATCGTCAACCATGCTGTCCAACACTGGATGCTTATCAAGAGATGCTTTAATATCCGGTGCAGGAAGTCCATAGTGTGTGGTGGTGGACAGTTGACTCCCTGATATTTCACCTCCCTCACCAGGACTTTCTTGAGACTCCTCGGAACTGTCATTGTCTGAAAGATAATATACTTAGGCTATACTAAGCACAGCACAAACCACATCTGTCTAATGTAATGTTCAATCATCCCTTTAAAGAATATTACTATTATCCTTTTTACTATACTCAATGTGGTCCAGAGGAAACTAAAAAAAAAATGAAAACCACTATTGGACACAAAATGGTGTTTGATAAAAAATAATCTAATGAAAACTTCCTTTGACAGGACTGGGAAAAAAAAAAACACAAAGAGAAATATAGAATTAAACCCTTACCTGATGACACTTCAGACTGGTGAGCATGAGTGACAGAAGGTGATGCTGTCTTGCTCTTTAAGTTCAGAACAATGGTCTAAACAACAATTAAAGAAGAAAAAAATGGTTATTAATATACTCATATCTCAAGATACTGATCCGTGTATAATTTTACATAAAGTGTTCAAATATTCAAAATACATCCTATCATACTGAAACAGATAGCTTCAGGAACCAATTCTATACTTTCATCTGTATGTTCAATATCTATCAGTAGTTTTGAACATCCATGCCTAAGGTTTGTACACCTTATGAATCAGTTTTCTTACAGTACTGTTAACAAAGCATTCTGTCAAAGCCTTTCAATACTGACCTTCAAATTAGATATCAGTTTCTCTAAGCTCAAGATGTAAGCTGAGATGCTGCAGCTTGTCTCCCCCTCACTCAGGTGGTAGGTCAGGGTGTGGCCCCGCACCAGCTCGGCTCCCTCAGCCTACCCATGGAAAAGTGTACTCAGACCAGGGGGGAATGGTGTCAAGTCCTGTAACGTCACCTAGCCTTCCACAGCATCACAGGTCAAAGTTAATGATGTGAGTGAGTCTTCGTGTTATAGTAAATCAAACATGGACAGTTTAACCTTAAATCTAGTCAAGTGTCACCCTGAACGCGGTCACTTCTTTACTTAACATGTACTGTTTGATTTGTAAATCCACACACCTGACAAAATTAAAGTTAGGTTATGCTAGATTGTGGGTTCCGGGTGAGGTAAGTTTAGTTTAAGCTAGGGTTGTGTCGTAGGGAGATTTGGTTAGGTTAGGCTAGGGGGATTCGGGGGAAGGGGGACGATTTAGTTTAGTTTAGGTTTCTCAGATATCCAGTACAGTAAGTATCCTGTGTAGTGCAACAAAAAACATTCCGTTGGGTTTGGGGGCGTTGTTCTGTAGATTTACCGTCTTGCTGCCTAACCTTTCTTATCAGTAAGGTAAGTAATGAATGAGTAAGGTAAGCTGGCAGACACACGCCCCCTCATGCATCTGTCACGGGTTGAATGTTGATGACACAGAGGGGGAAGTGGAGTCACTGCCCCGTCGTAGCCCCGCCCCGCTCCGTGGTAGGTGACGGGCGTGACGGGGCAAGGCGGGGCACCTATTACTAATATCTCACCTCCTCAATGAACTCAGATATAAGGTGGAGGGTTTCTGACACTAAAGGCTTCAGTGTACCCATCTTAAACTTTGAGGTTGTCTTCCTCCCTTGGATCGGTATGAAAATGCACTCCTGTTAGGACAAAATAGTAAATATATGATAATAAAACCCAATTGATAATGAAATACCTAAATTTACCACCATACGTTTTTTTTCTGAATAATACGTGTTGATTTATGATTTGGTATAGAAACTTATAATATAATTTTGCTGTATAGATTTTCATAGAGAGAGTGAGAGAGAGAGAGAGAGAGAGAGAGGGAGAGAGGAAAACATAAACATAAAATAGCCAAATATTGAAATAAAAACACTAAAAACATCATAGTTAATATCATAGTTAATATCATAGTTAATATCATAGTTGATATATAAGTGAATGTTTATACAGTCTAGCCAACATTACGAGAGAGTGGCATTGTCTGAGCACGTGTGTGGGTGAATGGGCGAGGGAGTACCACGTCACCAGGTGGGGTTGGCAGCCCTGGGCCAGCCGGGGAGACAGGCTGGAAGGTGTAACTCAAACACTAATACACAAACACTCTTAAAAGACAGAAATATACTTATAATTGAAATATTTATATAATGAAAACAAATTAATTAGTCTTTAAAAGTTGTGTATAAAAACAAAAAATGATGGGGTGTTATTGTATAAGGTTAGATTTTATGTTTATTGTTACGTGTTATAGCTGAGTTGGAGTATTGGAAAGTTGTTGACAGCTAGCTCAGACACCAGTAGGACGTGAAGCACCCACTGCACGCCTCCACACACCACACACACACCACCATGGTCACCAAAGGAAAGCTCACCAAGGAGGAGGAGCTGCTTCTTCAGGACTTCAGTAGAAATGTATCCAAGAAGAGTTCCATTATCTTCTACTTCAATGCTTTAATTGTGTCCGCCATTCCCATCTGTGAGTATAATATTGTAGCGGCCACCGTGCCTCGCGTCAGCTGTCACCTTGTTATATAGAACGACTGTGTTTTATCATACTAGAAGAGTTATAAGATTCTGCCATTGCCTGCTGTCTTCTAAATTACTTAATGGAACCATGTAGTAGTATTTGATTAATGGTAGCCAAGGAAGTATGGTACAGGCAGGAATAACTTTATCTCCATCTGTCCAGCTAAATCAGTGGTTCCTAAACTGGGGGTAATAATATTACCCCCATGATCTCTAACCCGGTGATAATATTTCTCCTGACATGTTGTCTCACTACCTGACCACATGATAATTGTAGGGCAGCAGGTGAAAACAATGATTATTTTCTCCATATTACATAGAATTAACTCATAAGGAAATTGAGCACATATTCCTGATGTGTTTTATAGTGTTTTGCTACTTACATTTTTCAGTAGTTTAATTTATTTTTCTCAATGTTTTTTTTTAAATTATTATGATTAACATTAATATTTGTATTATTATGATTGGTGTTTCTTTCTCCCTATAGGTACTCACTTTCTGTTTGTATTTCCTATGCTTTCGGGTGAAATTTAATTATTATTATTATTATTGTTTTGTTGTTTTTCTTCCTTAGGGTTGTTTTGGCGTATCCACATGATGGATCCCCTGTCGTCCGCTGCCATCTTTGGACTTGTGACTGCCATTGCAACTTACCTTGTGGCCTTTGCTTACATGAACACCAAGTTTGTCCTGAAACACAAGGTAAGTCTACTCACGGTTTGGGTACGAAAGGGTTTTATATATTTTACAGTAACTCACTTTTATACATGATTAATTCTCTATATTATATGTATGCTACTGATTAGTATGATACATAATTGAAAAATAATTTGTATCTGATTGTTTTCATTTAGCATTTGACAATTTTCAATCAATCGTTTATTTGGGTTACTTCCTATTCACCAAAGATTAAGAATAAAAATTATATTCCAGGTTGCCCAGAAGGTTGAGGATGCCGTGACCCGAGAAGTGATGCGCAAACTTTCTGATGACAAGAAGATGGCCAAGAAGGAGAAGGATGAGAGGTAAGGAGGAAGAAAGAGATAAAGTTGTATAACCCCAGATTTCAATAATTATAAGGAAAAAGTTGCAATTCAGGATGAAGCCGTAATGAATTTGGCATAGGATATTGAATTTAAAGTATAACTAACTATTTCTTGCAGTCAACGGGTGCATTTAAGGAGAATAACAGAAATTTACTACATAAAGAAACATCAAATCAAATGTAATCTGTTGTGGGAAGTTCATGGAGAGACGACAGTGAGTGGAGGAGTGCCATGCGGTGGGAGTGGTAGCGAGGACAGTGTAGTCGGAGGTGTTCTGGGGTGTCTTGTTGTGTAGGGCACCAAGGGCAGTGAGGGTCATCAATCATACCCAGCTTGAGAAGGTGTGAGCTTAGGCGGCTGTGGCCAATTCGTAGTCTGGTGCTAGCTGGGGGAGTAGGTCCACCAGTGGTGTCATATGTCTTGTACATACACCCTCCTGAATTAATGTCTTCGTTACATTACATCTTACTTTCTTGTATTTGTGGCTATATTGTGTGCATGTGATTGATGTATATACGTGTTTTTTCCTCAGGGTGCTGTGGAAGAAGAATGAAGTGGCTGAAGCTGAGGCCACCACCTTCTCCCTCTTCTACAACAACGCTCTGTTCCTGATGCTGGTGGTGGTGGGGTCATTCCTGCTGTTCAAGTCCGTCACTCCTGCCTACAACTATGTGTTCAGTACCTTGGGAGCAGCTGGCATCATTGCTCTCTTCTCCACAAGCACACAGTAGAGGCACACACCACATCCTCTCTCTTGGTGTTGAATTATTTGCATCGCGGTGTTGATGCTGGGTCAATTTTTTTCTTTCTGTGATGTGAGGTCATGTTTCATCATCAGAATGTTGTGTAATATTTTGAAAGGCTGATGTTATTGGTGTTTGTTCTTTTGGATGCTGGAGTAACTGTTTTTTATGGCAGTTTTTCCAACACATATGAGTATTATGGAAATAATTACAACAGCAATGCATTTTTACTTCTGAACTTCTCTAGATATGTCAAGGTAGAATGTAAACCTTGATACATGAGATGCAGCATTCCGAATAGAACTGTAGTAGATCTCAGTGATCCAGAGAAGGCCAGAGGGGATAGGTATCTCCCTTTACCTAATTAAATCATGTATATACACATTCATAAACTTCATGATGTTATGTAATGTATAATTCTTTCACCAACATATTTTTATTACTTTTCTGTTTTTGCATTGAAGAGTCGCTAGTACAACTGTGTTCCTGTAGATGACCTATGTATATCTGGCCTAAATGATGTACATACTCCACAAATGTGTCAGGGAACAGGATCATCACCACCAGTTTTGTCAAGTTTGTGTTCAAGAATACAACAGGAATGTGGTGAACACCGTTTCCAGTGTTGCCATTATTGAATGTGGTATTCTTCCTATGGCTACTTATTTGTTATTCTTGAGACACCCTTAAATTGTAGTTCTATGACGTATTACATACTGTTGTGAATACTACAGGTACTTATACATGTTTGGAATTTCAAGTGAGATGTATGTGTGTGTGTGTGCGTATCCTTATCATGACTGATGTAATATATTGGTTATGTAATGACTGAGTCTTGAAAGGATAAAATAAATGGACATTGACTACAAACATTTTTATTTCCCAGAAAGTAATGTAGACTATTTAAGAGAGAGAGAGAGATGGAATGAATTGAGTGGACAGTGTGCAGTAGATGTAAGAGCGATACTTGTGAATGGTAGAAGGATGTAAATGCATAGCAGTTAAAAGTATAAGTGAAGAGGTTTTATTGCATTTCTTCCCAGCTTCGTGGTTCAGATGTGTGGAAGATGTATAGAGATAAATCAGTTCTGCTGTCAGGTCTAGCTGCTGGAAAACACTAGTTGTGTTTGATTTGCACACATGTATTACGTTGAAGGTCAGTCCATTCTCAAGGAAGTCTGAAGGCAAAGATGTGAGGGTATGCATATAGATATATTTATGTATGCCACCTGAGCTTGTCTCAATCACCTCTCTACGTGGAATGTTAGCTGAGTATATAGATATATTCATCATAGATAATCCTCACTGATAGAGATGTAGATTATCATGCACGCATTTTAATGTTAGAGTTTCCAAGTTCGGCTTTGCAGTAATTATTATATTTTTGGAGTTAGCTCAATATTTAAATACACAACATTGCCAAATAGAACGATACTTTTCTTACGATTTCATACGATTTCAGTAAATATGGAACACAAGGACTATTCATTCATTCATTCCATTAAATTTTTTAACGTATACTAATTTAATTTTCTACTATTTGTAAATCTCAGTAGGGCCTTCGCAAACATATTCAATGCTTTATCTAGACAAAAGATAAATACACACTTTATATAAGGATCCATCAGGCTGAACCGGACACGAAAACTTGACAGTCGGATACGGGTTCAGACTCGGGTTCCGTATTTTCATTTTTCATTCAGTCGGTCACTCAGTCAGGTGTGATGAGGGTGTCGATACTGTCAGCTCCTCATAACCCTCAGATAGTGTAAGATAAAAGTAGCTGTGGAGGCGAAGCATGATCAGTAATACGTGTGTGAGGATTAAACCAATTACCTTCGAGGAGTTGGAAAGGTAAGGCATTAATTAAAAGTAGAAAGAAAGGTTTGTTTTGTTGTCAGCTGCTTGGTACTGTAGCTACTGTACTGTTTGGTTTTGTAAGGAAGAGTAACTGTTGTAGATGTTCTTGATGGTTATTAGAACTATAATCCTTACAACTATAGCTCTATATGTACTATACAACTATATCTTGCTGTTGTAATAATAATGATAAGTTTCGTCTTTGGTCTAACTAGCGAGTGTAGGAATTCTTTCTACTCTTGTTTTTCTCAAGGTCATTTGACTCATCTCTCGTTGTGGTGTTGCCTAGTGTTACGTTTAATGGTTATTTTTATACTCTAAATCACCAGCTACACATCCTTAGCTCTATATATATTTATTTATTTTATTTTATATATTCGTTATCCTCCATTATTGAGTCATTCCTCTAGGTGACATCATGACGGTCGTGGTAATTTTTATAATGACATGACATGATATGGTTTTCCGATATTTATGATGGCTAGAAGTGCCTTAAAAATGTTGTTGATACACACATATGTTCCATCCTGTTGGTTAGTAGCGTGGCATGTGTTGGTCTGCCACGTAATCAACAACTTTCAAGATGCATTTTCACCACCAGTTGTATTCGTTTTCAAATGTTTTATGTATTTATATTTTTATTCAGTTTATTTGCACAATATTAATGAAAAGATATTGTGATGACTGACTGACATAATCCTTTGATAACGTTTGATGTATTTATATTTTTATTCTTTATATTACACAGTATTAATCAAGGGATATTAAGATGACTGACTGACTGACTGATGACTGTCTGGTATAGTGAAGAAGGGAACACGTTGATTATTTGATAGTTATAATTATGTATATTTATTGACAGCTCCTATCTCGCTTCCTACCTTATTGAATATTCATCTCTTCGTCATATATGTCTTCCAATAAAGGGAATTATTGATACTTGATTGACATAAATAATTTGAATGTTAATAGTAAATCAATTATCAGTAAGAGATAATATTTGATACTATATTGGCTTAAATCATTTCAACTTGTTAATAGTGAGTAAATTAGTCAGTAAGAGAACATTAATTAATCATGAGTGACTAGGCAGTAATCAGAGGTAGAGTAGGTAATGATAAGGAAATATGACGAAGGTTCATCGCCCTATTAATGAAAAATAAATAAACTTATGATTTTGAGAAAAGCTTTGATAAATACATATGTTTGTAATTATCAGAGTGATATATAGAAGTAAGAACCCAATCCAAAGCCAGTTTCTTTTCTCTATTATACAAGAAAGACCAAATAAAGTATATATTATTATTATTATTATTATTATTATTATTATTATTATTATTATTATTATTATTATTATAGTGAATGTCAAGGTGCTGCACTGTCTGTACCTATAAAACTGACCGTCCTTCTTCCTCTTGTGAATATTTATAGAAAACAAATTAAGTTATAAAACAGCATGAATATGAATTAGCATTTGCACAAGTATGACTAATAATTAATTTTCGTTTGCAGGTGTGTGTTGCATGATGGAAGCTGACCCTCGTCCTCGTCCTGGCGTGGAGTGTTGTGTTGACCAGTACGTCTATGACCCCAGTGATATAATAAGGTGGGATGCTAGGTCAACGGAGGTCACCCAACTCTACTGTATTCACTGATAAAAAAAAAAAATCAATTGTTTACTTATTTATTTACTTTGTTGAGGGTTGATTAATTTATTTTTTATTAATTTGATTGCATCCATTTTTGTATTATGAATGTGCTATAGAATAATAACGAGAGTATTTTTTTTTTTTTTTTTTTACCTTTTTGTATGATTGATTTTTTTTCATACATCTTATTTAATCATGTATGTTTTTTTCTCTCCATATTGACTGGTTGTTGTTGTAATTTATAATGTTTCATTGATTGGCTTAAATGTGGTTTTCATTGTTGCATCACTACATTACGAATTGGTTGACCTTGCTGTTAATCTTGTTTATTATTCATCTTCTAATCTGATAATCTGGGTGACCGTATTACATATTGACTCGTTGCTTTGTTGTGGAGGTGCTTCTCTTGTTTGTTTGTTTGTTTGTAACTTATTTATTATTTTAATTATACACTGGTTTATTTAATTATCGACCTCTTTTTATGTTTATCTATGCGTCTTTATATTTTGTTTACCTTTTTTTATCTGCTACAAGATAATAGCCACTATAGAAGATCACACAATTTTTTCCTGTATAGCCTTGTATGGGCTTTAATTTTTGTTAGGCTGAACATTTTTTATGTATTCACTGTGATCCTTATTACAGAAATGTTAGGAATAGCTAACAAGTATTTTTTATTTGCTCTCCAGTAATGATGTTGATGAAGACAATGATGTTGAGTTTGATGGAGATGTGGAGCCTCTCCTCAGACCAGCCCGGGCAGTGCCTCCGTGAGTATTCCTTGGGGGGTTTTCTTTATGTACGTTAGGCTTTGTGAAGAGATGCTATGCTTCACATGGAGAATATACAAGTAGCAAGTGTAATTATTTATATATAGGTATTTCATCCCTGAGACATGGCAGATTTTTACCATGTCATACTTCATGCATGTTGTATACAGAGTATACAGAGGAGGGGCTTCTGAGCCCTCTCTCTCCGTCCCTTTTGTCGTCTTTTATAAACAGTTGGTAGTAGAATTCTTGTATCCCCCACCACAGGGTTAAAAAAAGAAGAAAAAAATTATATATATATATATATTTATATATGCATATTATATATAAATCTCAAAATTTATTGAATTACATGAAATAAAAGCAATCACGTTGCTAACGTGAGTGTTGAGTGTTTCCATAATAGGTGACAATATATATTTGAAATCTTTGTGCGTATATATCCCCCAAAACTGAAAACACTATTATGTCTATGCATTAAAGATATGGAAAAAACTTAGAAAAGTCTTGAACAATGTTTCACTTATAGACCAACGAATTATGTGGCAATAAGTATGTCATATTATATTGACTACACCAGGAAATTCTGTCTTCAGTGTTGATGCCATTATTTCTTGGGCAGTTAAGTACAGCTGCACCTTCCCCTTTTGCGTCCACCATATTAACAATTTGTAATATATTTGATATTATATATAGGATCGTAGCTTAGCTAATCAAATTAACAATTTATCACCTAACTTCCTGTCTATCACGGATTAACAATCAATATGTCATGGTTCATTATTATGACTAGACGCATGTCATCAGCGGCGATAATGTATTGACAAGGGTGTCTTGGTTTCTCTGTATCCTTCCTGCCACATTCACATCCTATTCCCGCCCCGTCTCTTGAATATCGACGCGGGGGAGGCTGGCAAGTCCGCTCATCGGCAGTCGGTCGCGGGGTGCCAAGGAAACTGAACCACCCTCACTTCCCCAAGCGGGCTCTTGACTGGCGCTCCCTCCTACCCTACTTCGTATACTTGTTGCCGTACATACACTCACAACCGGCGGATATAAAGGCCTTTGGTAGTGTGAGGGAGTGATGACAGTTACCTCACCCACCATGGAGGAGGGTCAGCGCCGGTCCAATTCCATCTGCAGTAGCGATGACCCTTCTCACCGCCAGTCGGAGCCTCCAGCCGCCTCCAAGGTCGAAGTGGAGGTCACTCACTCACAGTTAGTAGTGTCAGTTCGGTTACTTTCAAACGCCATGACATTGATGCCGATCGCCTTGTAATGTTTTGATTTATCCAAAGTGTAAGGAAGAGGATAGAATTTCATTAAATTGAGATAGCTCGTGTGTCCAGATTGTCGCTGTGTGTGTTTCCCGCCATCCTTCACTCACTTTTTTGTTTTTGTTTTTATCTACAAGTTTCCTCACGAACTGAAATGAACACAACTTGTTTTCATTGTTTTCTTCTCCTCTAGAGGCAGCTTTAACATTGATTATATGTGGTAACCCTTATCCAGTCTCTATTAAACAGAAAAGAAGAGAGGGAACGAATCTATTATATACTACCTTTAAACCTTCCTCTCACCTTATTTACGCGCGCAAAGTGACATGATAGGATATGATAGGATAATATTGCCTCCTCCCACCTTAGTTCTCTTTTTTTTTATTTTTATTTCTTAATCCTTACTGAAACTTGAGGTAACGAATAAAGTAACGTGTATGTATGTATGTATGTACTATTTCTCTATTCTATTAGTCAACACTCCCTGCGTCTCAAATCTTCCCTGTGTGGGTGGCTGGGTAGCTAATTTAGGAGAGAGAGAGAGAGAGAGAGAGAGAGAGAGAGAGAGAGAGAGAGAGAGAGAGAGAGAGAGAGAGAGAGAGAGAGAGAGGGGGGGGGGGGCGGCGCGTGATGGTTGGGCTTGGTGCCAGAAGGAAGGAGGAGGTTGGGCGTGGTGGTGGTGGTGGTGATGGTGGTGGTGGTGGTGGTGGTGGTGGTGAATCATTAGTCACTTCATACAACCTCTCCAGCATGAAATTGATGAAGTTCGTGGTATAGTTTCCAAAATTGACATACATGCAATTTATATTTAGATTCAGTGCTATTCCTTGCTCGCACGTATCATTCCTTTATATTTATTAAGGTGATTCCCGCGATTTTGTTCAAGCGTCATTTGTTATCTCTGTAAACGAAGACGATGAAGGGACGCTCAACCAAGACTAAGATCAAGACTGCTATGCTCGGGAAAGATGGCGTTGGCTATGCGTAGCTTTATGCAGTAGATGTATATACGTACTATACTCAACTTAGAAACTTCATAATATATGTAGAATATATTTGAATCTTTTATATCTAACTTTATTACTATTATCGTTATTATTATTATTATTTTTTAAATTATTATCATTACTATTATCATCGTTACTACTATTTTTTTTTTTACTTTTAACATTTCCTATTCCTTGTACAACAGTATGAGAGAGAGAGAGAGAGAGAGAGAGAGAGAGAGAGAGAGAGAGAGAGAGAGAGAGAGAGAGAGAGAGAGAGAGAGAGAGAGAGAGAGAGATAATTGTGGGGTATGCATGATACAATTTGCTAATGAGATATTCATGTCATGAGAAAGGGGATGAATATTAAGACAACACACACACACACGCACACACACACACACACACACACACACACACACACACACACACACACACACACACACATACACACACACACACACACACACACACACACACACACACACACACACACACACACACACACAGCAACAGTGGCAGTGACAATAGATAGAGAGATTTCCCTAATGATACTGGCACGCAAAACCTCAAAAACAACACAGCTATAGTAGTAGTAGTAGTAGTAGTAGTAGTAGTAGTAGTAGTAGTAGTAGTAGTAGTAGTAGTAGTAGTAGTACTCGTAATCGTCGTTTAAGCCTGGTAAGTAACTTCAATTGGCTCCCTGCTGCTCAACAATTTAAATCCGCTCTCTTTCAGTCTTCTTTTACGAAACTCACTTAGTACTCCTTCACTAACCCAACTCAACCTCCATTAACATCCCAACAACCTCAAACTAACCCCACTCAACCTCCACTAAACCCTCAACCTCTTCTCTCATCCTGTATTCTCCTATCTATATATGGCTTGGAATATAGATGGTGGGCGTGTTGATGGGAGGGGAAGGGAGGGGAGGGGGTTGATAGGTGGATAGGCTGGCTTCAGGTATAGTGATAGGCCTCCTTGGATACCAGATAGGATGTAGGAATCAATAGATATAGAAGGTAGCCCATAGAAACCTCCTTCTCCTCCTCCTCCTCCTGTCTCTCATCTCTTCTTCCTCCTCCTCCTCCTCCTCGCTCTCCGTTTTCTTCTATATAATCCCTTCATTGTTTTTTTTCTTCTGTTTTATTTTTTTTTGGCTTGTTATTCTTTGATTTTTGACTTTTGTAATATATATTTTTTTATCTGCTTCGAAAAGTTTCCCCTCTTATTTCTGTTTTCTTATCATGTTTGCACTTTTTCTTTTTCCTTTCCTTCCTTCCTCTTCCTCTTCCTCTTCCTCTTCCTCTTCCTCTTCCTCTTCCTCCGTGATAATTGCCTGTCACGCATAAGCTTCCTTCCTATACCTTCGATTATTCTCTTCTTCCCTCCTCCTCTTCCTCCTTCTCCTCCTTTCAATACTGTTGTTGTTGTTGTTGTTGTTGTTGTTGTTGTTGTTATTGGTCTTTTCATTTGATTCTTGTAACTTCTGCTATTACTAACTTTTCCTCTCTCCTCCTCCTCCTCCTCCTCCCCTCCACCGGTGATCTTGACTCTCGTAAATATACACCATTGCGTCACCCAAACAGACACACACCAGCCAGTGATAAGAGACACTACTTGAGAATGTTGTTGCTGTAGTGTTATCATAGTGTTGTACGGGCAATGTGTTATCTAGGTGTGTGTGTGTGTGTGTGTGTGTGTGTGTGTGTGTGTGTGTGTGTGTGTGTGTGTGTGTGTGTGTGTGTGTATGTGTGTATTTATTCATGTATCTATTTATTTGTTTGACTTTATCTGTGATTTATTTATCTTCATTCATTCATTCATTCATTATCATCTAACTATCTATAAATCTATCTAATTATTTAACTATACATTTATATGCTTATTTACTTATTCTATCCATTCCATTCCTTATCTATTTGATGTGATTATATACACTTACACACACCTAATTACTCCATCATACATTAATTCATAATACATATTTATTTATGTGTATATCGATCAATCTCATCAATACAAACCAGAGAAAGAAACACAAAATTTATTATTAGATCGAGAAAAAAAAACTCTGAAGTAATATTGTAAAGAGATAGTGGAGGAAAATATTTATACAGAACAAGAATTAGTGGAGTTCCCGATGCGCAGTAAGACGTAGGAAGAAAACGAGACCATGAAGTAATGTAAAGTAAGATATTTGCATAGTGGGAATTCTTGAGTTCAATTTCATTCTGGTGGTAAACTGATGCTCATGAAAGCGTTGACATAATAAAAAGGTTCTGATACTGTATTACGCATCGCCTTCACTTCTACTCTACCGTCTACCTTTTAGATTAATTAACATAGCGCCATATCACCTTGGATGTCTGGCGCTTGCTCCTTTTTGCATTAACTAACTATCTAATTAATGCGTCGCCTGTTTAGTGTAAAAGGAGGATTATCATATGGAATAATTCAGGTTATTATGCGTTCAAATTTTGTACTTAAAATATATGTGTTGGCAAGAGGGTATACATTATTTAGGAGGGAAAGAAAAAAAGTTACGTCAAAGATTAAGTATGAGATTCAATAGAGTAGTAATAGGAGTAGTAGTAGTAGTAGTAGTAGTAGTAGTAGTAGTAGTAATAGTAGTAGAACCCATGCTGGTTCCTGGGCAAAAGTATCATAATTTTCACATATTTGACTAAGAATATCATTTTCATAATTTTCAATTTATTCATTTATTAATTCATTTTTCAAGCATTTCGTGTACTTCACTACGTGCTAAATTTACCCTGATTTTCCTTTTTTTTTTTTTGGAACACACAAGCCACGGCGAGGTCAGTAAAGTCTCGTTTTCCTTGTTTTCTTATTTTTCTTTGTGCTCTGGCTAGCATAGTAAAGAAGGACAGTGTCTGCTTGCCTGCCTACTGGCGCCGCTGCCTACTATTATATTATTCCATCATTTATATGCCTTGCTACATTGTGTAAAACGTAGCAGAGATGGCCTGATTTCTTTTAACTGGGAACATTGTTAGAAGCAAAGATAGAAAAAGATAAAATACAAATCCCTCGTGTGTGAATTGTGAGAGTTGACGTGACCAACCTAAATGTTTTGTTATGATTGTGTTAAAAAGGAAATTGTGCATCAAGGGAATGGTGGTGGTGTGGTTGGTGATGATGGTGATAATGATGATGATAATGATGATTATGATGATGCATAAAATCAAAATAATAAAACTTAACAGATAACGAAATGAGAGCTTTGCAAAATACAATAACACCAATTTGTAAAGAGATACGAACAAAAAAGATAATTAAAGAAAGATAAAGAAGAGAAGGAGGTGGAGGAGGAGGAGGAGGAGGAGGAAGAGGAACAATAACAAGATGAAGAAAAAAATAGAAAGAACTGAAAAAAGAAAAGAAAAAAATAGACAAATAGGAAAGAGAGTCACGAAAACATAACTTTGAGAGAGAGAGAGAGAGAGAGAGAGAGAGAGAGAGAGAGAGAGAGAGAGAGAGAGAGAGAAGAGAGAGAGAGAGAGAGAGAGAGAGAGAGAGAGAGATATGAGGAAGGGAGGAATAATTGAGGTCATTGAAGAGTGAGGGACATGAATATAAAAATGACTTGGAAGGTGGTCACGTGTCAGACACAATGGCCATGACTGGTGGTGGTGGTGGTGCTGGTGGTGGTAGTAGTAGTAGTAGTGACGCAAGCAAAAGTATACTACCTTAAACAGATGCTTGAATTTTCCTACTTTTGTATAATCTTTTCTTTTTCTTTCTTTTTGTGTTCTTTTGTATTCTAGTGCTCAACACTATCATTGTTATTATTATTATTATTATTATTATTATTATTATTATTATTATGTTTGATTGATTTAATAATAATATAACCACGTTGATGGCAGTGAACTGTTCATTTAATTTCCGTAGACTTTTATAAACATGCTTCCTCAATTTTTTAAAATTTTTATATAGGCTTGCATCTCTAAAATTATATTGTGGCTCCAGAATTTAGTCAACTCATAAAACATTATTTTTATTTTTTTCAGGAGATCACCGTTATATGTTTTATTATATATAAAT
>JAXIVD010000402.1:0-2500 GCA_036785275.1 Cancer borealis
TGGAAGGAGCTTTGGAAAGGGTGGATTAGGGAGGATGATGAAAGGCTGTGATTGTATCTATTATAGTCCTCGTGTTAGTTATATTTTTTCATCATTATTATTATTATTATCCTTACTACTATTATTACCATCATCATTATCATCAGCTTTGTGAGTTTGAGTGGTGAGCGAAATAGTAACACACGACGATGAAAAAACAAAATACTATCATCGAAAAGAGAAAAGCAAAACTGCAGCAAAGTAAATCATACGCATCACAAACACACACACACACACACACACACACACACACACACACACACACACACACACACACACACACACACACACACACACACACACACACACACACACACACACACACACATGATATATCCCCTTTCCCAACACTTCTAAATGTAAATTCTGAACATGAATACTACTTATGAAGCAATTACCTGCAACACTTATCTAATTTTTCACTCACTTTCCATTATCCTTGTGAAGTGATGCATATAAATACCTCTTTTTCTCAATATTTAAGAAGAGAAAACATTCACCATTTACAAAAGGAAGCAGTATCACATAATTTACTTTATAATCAAAACTGGTTTCCATCACTCATACATACACATCACTTTAGCACACACAAAAAAATACTCATTGAGCTAAAATCTTGCTAATGGTGTAGGGAAAAACAAAACCCAAAAAAGGTACATCTTTCGTCCCTACATTCGTCACCATTTTTAGGCATCGCAATATTGATAAAACTAAAAATACTCTTGAAATCTGTGTACCATCGATCTCCCTAATTGGTGGCTGCAGAGGGGCCATCGCTCACATCCAAAATACGACCAGATGAGTAAACAGTGGAGATTTATGTTTTTATACGTCATTGGCAACACACGGGTGAGTATTGGGTCACGAACACTCACCCGAAATGTGTCGATACCCGTCCCACTGCAACGTATTTTTTTCCGGTACAGTGGAAGTGCGACGGACAGAGTAACTGGACGAGTGTTTGCAGGTGAGTGGGAGACAGAAAGAGTGGTTAATTAACTGGAAATGGATGCAATGAGTGGACGGAAGTGTTGAAGTGAGAAATGGGTAAATGTAGGATAATGTTTATGTGTGTGTGTGTGTGTGTGTGTGTGTGTGTGTGTGTGTGTGTGTGTGTGTGTGTGTGTGTGTGTGTGTGTGTGTGTGTGTGTGTGTTTTCATATTAACAAAATAATACACTAAAGTAAACTAAAACTTATCTCCTAAATGAAGCTCAATAAAACAGCTGCTTCCATACTTGCATTAACGACATGGGAAGTTTGAAAAATAAATCATCTTTCTCTTAACGTAAATTCTTCCGAGTTCCTTACTGTAGCATTAATTATGACCAAAAATACACTACTCAAACAGTGATTAGAAGCTTCTGACTGATTTCTATGTGATAGTAGATAACTTCTATTTCATTTCAATGACAATGTCTAGTTAAACAGAAATACCCAAATCATTTTATTGCTTGCAGGCTATTGGATACTGATGGACTGCGATGTACCTCGTTCAAATAGTGATCGGGAATGACACGGTGTTACCTCACGGGTTCGAGGCCAGGGAGGACAGAGGGGGGAAGGGAGGGAGGAGGCAGGGTTCGAGGCCAAAAAGGATAGAGAGAAGGGGGAGGGGTAGGCAGGGTACGAGGACATGAAGGACAAAGAGTAGGGGGAAGGGATAGATAGGATAGGAGGCTACGCTGCGCACCACTGCTCAGCTCACTGCGGCGACTTTACAGAGTAATTTCAGCTGTACCTCGATTATGACATCACGCAGATTAGGACAAGAACTCACCGTGGTGGCTGGCCGCCAAACTAGGACTGATTGGATTACCAAATCCGTTCATAAATACAATCTAATCATAGATTTTGGTCTCATTACAGAATTAACCGGACTGTTGTATAAATGAGATTAGGATATAAATCTGGTGATGACATAAATTGCGAGATCTTACGACCAGGATTATATAGTAAGCTGATTTGTCCGTATGTGTGCGTGTCTGTGTGTGTGTGTGCGCGTGTGCGTGTGCATGTGCGTGTGCGTGTGCGTGTGTGCGTGTGTGTGTGTGTGTGTGTGTGTGTGTGTGTGTGTGTGTGTGTGTGTGTGTGAGTGGGTGGGTGATCAAGGTTACAGGTGTCATCATACCGGTAAGTGTGTCATCATTTACATATATATATTAATTTTTTTCCACACACCCATCTACCTCCCCTCCTTCCAACCCCCCACCACACACCTGGCCTCAGAGCTGCCATGAATCGGTATCTCCTGAAGCATTTTTTGTTAATTCACGTATCACAATGTATCCTTTTGTTGCCTACACCTCACAGTAGTTTATGTTCCTTCCCATCACCAATGTCAAGGCTTTCAAATATTTACCTTCTCTTCGTGCCCTCCGCCCAGCTCCACCCCGCCCCGCCCCGCCCCTCCCCTCCTCGTTTCCCCGATTCCCATTTTCTGTAGTCAATGCGAGGGAGCA
>JAXIVD010000402.1:7500-65000 GCA_036785275.1 Cancer borealis
CCTCCCTCCCTACCGTCCCCAGAGTTTAATTCATCCTCCTCTTCCTCCTCCTCTCTCCTTTCCCTCCTCCCTTCCTCCCTGCCTCCCTTTGCCGCCGCCGTCACAAAATTACGAGAGTAGTAATGCAAGGAAACGCTCCCAAAAATGCTCAGCCAATCTCTCACGGCCTCCCATAGCTCATGCCTGGCCGGCCATTGTTCGCAGGTGTCTTGTTGCTCTTAATGGCAGCGCTGCAAAAAGTTTTATCATCATAATTCACGCAGGTGTAAATTTATGACAGCTTTTATATCCGGGATTATACGTGCGTATGAGTTGTTTGCAAAATTAGCCGCCTCTGATCAATAGCAACGGATCTGAATGGTGGCTATTGGGGATTCGGACCAGCTTCGAGGTGATTTATCGCTCCTTTTTTGGCGGGTTGGTTTTGCATTAGGAGCATCCCGTCTGTATGGGCGACGGAGGGTGAGGCTTGAAGGGGGAGAGAGAGGCTTGGAGGGGGAGAGAGAGGCTTGGAGGGGGAGGAGGGTGGATCATGGTGACGGGGATTTAAGAGGAAAGGACGACGAGGGGACAGAGAAGGGCTAGGTCGGAATGATCAAGAAAAAAATATGCAAATTTTTTGTTATAAAGAATGAACGAAGAAATAGGAAGAAGCAAGGATTAGTAAAAGGTAAAGGAGTACAAGACGGAAGTTAATTACACACAGACACACACACACACACACACACACACACACACACACACACACACACACACACACACACACACACACACACACACACACACACACACATGCACACAGACTGTTTGCTGGTGAAGGTGAAGTAGATACGTATTATACAACGGGAAGGAGAAGGGAGTGGGAGCTCAGGTGTGACTGTGGGTTGGGGGGGAGGGGGGGGAGCAGGTGCGGCAGAGTAGCTAATCGTTACAGATGTGGCCATCAATTCACTAAGCTAAGATCATCACCACCCACAACCTCCTCCGTCTTCCGAGGTGTGTATACGTAAGTAAGAAAAATAAACCTATTTACATTATGACAAAAATGTAAACTATATGCTTACAAGTTATATATATATATATATATATATATATATATATATATATATATATATATATATATATATATATATATATATATATATATATATATTGTTGATCAGCTTTCTCATCTTCAGCACCTCTTTCTTTTCCCAACGTCCGACCTCCGTATCATTTTCTGTCATCTCCAAGCGACTGTATTTACGCGGTTAAGAACACGAATTGTAATGATGCAGAGAAGCAGCAAGCGGAAAATTGGTCACATTAATTGCGTAGCGGACCCGGGCGGCGGCAAGCTCCTCTTCCTCTTCCTTTTCCTCCTACACCTCCTCTTTCTTTCTTTCTCTTATTTTCCTCTTCTTTCTCCCCTCTTTCTCCTGACTGCTCCTCCCCCTCTCTTCCTCGGGGTGGGAGCATTATAACTTACTGCTGTACTGGGAAATTTGGGGTCTGAGTAAATACTAAGTTATATAACGGCAGAAAGACGCTACTGAACTTTTAGATTATCAGGGCTTTCGAATTTAGAGTTAAGAAGAAGGAAAAATACAAAGACGAAGAGAGGGAATAGGAGAAAAATAAGGAGTGAAAAATTATAAAAAAGAGAATAAACTCGAAATACAAGTATGAAATAAATGCAGGATAAAGGTATAATCAATATACCTGATCAAAGATGTTTGGGACCCACGAGAGGGAAATAAAAGCATGTTGTAAAATATTATCTATAAAGGGCAGCATCTGGATAAGAAAAGAGAATGCAAGTAGGAAGATATAAAGGAAAATGCTTGTCTAAAAATAATGATTAAGGAGAAGAAAGTAAGAAAACCAAATACATGGAATCATTCAAGACCAAATAGTTGCACTAAGAAGTAAGATGAAAACAAAGATAAACAGGAATATATGCATGGTAATCTAACAAAATTAAAAAAGTTGATTGATATTTATAAAGAGCTTTATCTGTACATGTGTGTGTGTGTGTGTGTGTGTGTGTGTGTGTGTGTGTGTGTGTGTGTGTGTGTGTGTGTGTGTATGTGTGTGTGTGTGTGTGTGTGTGTGTGTGTGTGTGTGTGTGTGTGTGTGTGTGTGTGTGTGTGTGTGTGTGTGTGTGTGTATAAATAAATAAATATATATATATATATATATATATATATATATATATATATATATATATATATATATATATATATACTTTGTATGCACACAACGTGTATATAATTAAGTTATGTTAAATTACATCTGACAGCTGTGTTTATGTTCCACGTTTAATCAGTTCCGAAAGGAAACAGCAGAGTTTGAATTATTTCCAATCTAATTTTCGAAAGCCAGGCAATATTCTTCTAATGGATTCCGGAGCGATTCCAATTATAATGCTGCGATGATATTTCGAGCCTTCAAACCCTGGACGGACTCGTATATGCTGACACCTCGGGTGGAAATTTAAGACTTTTAATTTCATCACAGAAGCAGCGGGAGTCATTACTTTTAGATACGTTCTATTTACTAAATGAACCTTTTTTATACACTAATTCTAAGCGGAGAAACTATTAATGTACACAGGTGTTATTATACTGTTCCTGTATTGCATAATTTAACAAACTATCTCATTAATGAACAGACGTAGAACACTCCTTTCACCTTCAGCAAAGAAACGGATAATTAAAGACTTTAATCTATTCTGCACCACAATATTCTTATCTATATTAATACACAGAGCGCAAAAGGATTACTAATTCCAAACATAAAGCTCTCTCTCTCTCTACTCTCTCTCTCTCTCTCTCTCTCTCTCTCTCTCTCTCTCTCTCTCTCTCTCTCTCTCTCTCTCTCTCTCTCTCTCTCTCTCTTTCTGTTTGTGTTTGTGCGTGCGTGCGTGCATGTGTGTGTGAATGTGTGAGTGTATGTGTGTGTGTGTGTGTGTGTGTGTGTGTGTGTGTGTGTGTGTGTGTGTGTGTGTGTGTGTGTGTGTGTGTGTGTGTGTGTGTGTGTGTGTGTGTGTGTGTGTGTGCGCGTGTGGGTGTGTGGGTGTGTGTGTGTGTGTGTGTGTGTGTGTGTAAGTGTGTGCATGTGCGTGCGTGCGAGAACAAGCTTGCATCCTGAACAAACACAAAGACACAGCAAAAACTACACGAGGAGGAAAAAGAGGTAAATGAATATACAAATATACATTAAAAATAAATTTCCTCATTCCCTGAAATACATGCATTAGCACAAGCATGAAAGATTCTTCACCAAACACAAAGCTTTCCTCCCCCAGGGCGCGAAGGAAAACTATTGTGTCTGGTACGTGAGGTGTGAAATAACCCTGATTAGCGGGGCGACCATCAGGTAATTACCCCCAGCGAAGCCCTCCCGTCACGTTTTCATTCCTGAGGTGATGTTTAGCCCCTGATCTCCGAGGGATAATCCGCCTCGTGGGAGCCATAGATAAAAACAGGTGTGAAAAGAGGTATAGAAGTTGTGTCTGATACCGTGTGTGTGTGGGGAGGGAGGAGGGGATGTACAAAAAAAAACTGTAAGGGAAGAAAGTGATAGAAAGTACACAAACATTACGACTTCGGAAAGAGAAAAAAAATGAGAGAACAGTAATGGAGATACGAGGAGAAGAGAGAAGGAGTGCAGTGTTAAAGGGAAGAAGGATAGTTGGTCTTGATGGATATACTGAACATCCTAACCCTTGACGGACCCTAAGCTGGAGAGGACCAACCGAGGCTTCATAACGCTTCTGACATGGCGAATATAATGACTTGGATGCTTGAATTCCAATGACCTCGGGCGCCTGGAATGATAATGATCCCCGACTTCTAATTAAAATAATCGTATTTGCGAATTATAAGGACCCAAGTTTTGGAAATGAATCCCCTCCTGTCTGATGGAATTTTTACCCTGCAGATGATATGATAATAATAATGAAAACTTCGAGTATGATGCAGAATTGGGGTGATTCGGGTTTCATGGTTAATTCACAGCGGGAAGTGAAATTTTCTTAATGGCAATTCTAGTGTTTAAGTTTCAATTTCTTCCACTTCCTCTGATTCCCGCAAATTAACATCCTTATCATGGTTTATGATCTTCGTTGTTCAAACTCTCTCAGCGTTTCACCTTTTTTACGTTATTGAAAGCAGAACGAGAAAGAGAAACAAAAAAACAGAGACAGAAGTAGAGACAGACTGACTTGAATAACGAACATAGACAAACAAACAAGCGGAGACAAAGAGAGGGAGAGCGAGGTCGTTAACAGAGGAGGAGTATCAAGTCTATGTTTCAGCTAATATGCTTCGATGGCAAGGGTGAGGCTGGTCCGTGTGACATGTGTACATAGGAGTTCATTACGAGGGCGTTGCTGGGACGGGGCACGACTGATGGCTAGGAAGAACGGACACACTGACAAGGTAAGTACTACACTCTATACTATCGTCACTACTAGTTGAGGATAGCTAGGAGGCGGTGTGAGTGTAGGAGGCCAGCATAAGTTCCTCTTACGTTAATAATATACAATAAAAAAAACTATGAAAAAAGGAAATAATATCGTAGTCATTCTTCAGCGTTCAAAACAAACAGAAAATGGAGCTGGAAATTACTGTAGAATAAAATATATCATAAAAAAAAGTTTCACTAGTAGAGAGAGATGTTTAATAATTTCACTCCAGTAAATGTAATATAACTGTTGACTTGGCGGCCTGTCAGACAAACCCGAGCCTCACATGACGTTTTTTAGTGTTACGGCTGAAGGGAACAACACAAAGAGAGTCCCTACGAGCCGCTCCGCCGAGGACGTAACATATTTAATTGTGCTCGGAAAATGGCTGATAAAGGGACTGTGACGACGATGTGTATGTGATGAAAGTCTGTTTTTTAATCTATTTATATCATTAAGAAAGGAAATATGTCGACCGTGATATTTTTTTTATAAGGCATAGCATACAATGTTGTAAGTGAAACGGAAACATAGAAGAAGGAAGAACGAAGATTAAGATAGGAAGCAGTAACAGTAGAAGTTTATTACGGAGAAAAAAAATACTATTTGACACACACAATAAATTCGGAATATATTGATAAAGATGATAAAGATGTGGATGGTTTCAAACTGCTGAGGAGTTTGAAATACGAACAGAAAAAAAAACATGGTCCCAAACAACAAACTAAGTAAGTACAAAAAACACACTAAACATAACCTCAAACAAGCTTAATCTAATCCAACCAAAACAAACAGCAACATCTTCAGAATATGATCACAAGACATCATATAAACATCACATCAGAAAATACAAGTTACAAATACAAAAAAAAAACTAAAACTAAATGAAGACATACACTATAGAGAACGTTAACCAGCAAAATGAAAAATGGTGCTTAGAATTCATCCAATCATTCACAGTCATATCCTCCATTAGGGGAGTCATTAAGAGGGGACACAAGGCAGGCAAAACCAACCTTTACCAACACACACCTGAGAGCCCTTCCTACGACCCTCTTGCCCTGAACACCTGGGTCGGGTACAGCGAGGCCCCGGCTGAGTCCACTGTCATCCGTCACACCATTCTTACTTGCGCTTTAATGTTTACCCTTGCAACACGGGTACCAGGAGCCTCCCGACGTAGAGAATAATTGCATTTTTACGAAGGTGCGTCGCAGAAATATCAGAGTTCACCGGTTACGTTGGTTGTCTAGAAGCGGCGTTGTGCAGGGGGAGGATCCACTGAGATTTGAATGTGTGTGCTGGAGGTGGAGGAGGAGGAGGTGGAGGCAATCCATCATGGCGTACAAGAGGGAAGGGGGCGATGGTCCTCCGAGATATATAATTTAAATTCCTGGCTCTTCTCTCTCTCTTTTTTTCTCTCTCTCTTTTTCTCTCTCTCTCCTCCTCTCCCTCCTTTCCCAGCATCACTATCACCTCTTCATTCCTTCTCCTTCCCTCTCCTTTTCCTCTTCCTCCTCCTCTTCTTCCCCCTTCTCCTCCTCCTCCTCCTCAGTAATTATTATTCACAGTGATCACGTATGAGCTAGCCTGAGCTACGCGAGGGATGTGTGGCCTCGCCTGATGCATGGGCGGCGCTGTAGTCTTCGTGGGGCGAGATGAATGCGGTCCAGGAGAAGGTTTACGAGGGTGTGTGTGTGTGTGTGTATGTGTGTGTGTGTGTGTGTGTGTGTGTGTGTGTGTGTGTGTGTGTGTGTGTGTGTGTGTGTGTGTGTGTGCGTGCGTGTGTGTGTGTGTGTGTGTGTGTGTGTGTGTGTGTGTGTGTGTGTGTGTGTGTGTGTGTGTGTGTGTTTAAATATGCAACGTACTACCGCAAAAAGATGCTATACAAACATAAAAGATAGACCAGTAATTGCCGAGATGAACACACACACACACACACACACACACACACACACACACACACACACACACACACACACACACACACACACACACACACACACACACACACACACACACACACACACACACACACACACACACACACACACACACACACACGCATGAGAAAAACATGGAACGCACTGCTGAAAGACCTTAATTAAGACCAGGACAAGTAAAGAATGAGATAAGAAAACATTGAAGTGAATACCACCTCTCTTAAATAACAGTTCCACTACGTAAACATTCACCCACATTTTACCATCAAGCGTAATATAAAAAAAAAGAGAGACAAAGTGTTACCCTGATCACATATGCATAGCGTTCTCTCTTTTTATTCTTCTTTTTTATAGAGAGAAAAAAAATATATATCTCTACAGCCAATCAAAGGCGTAGATCCTTTCACCTGTGCTCATTAAAACAACCTTCAGCGCATGGCTCTCTATGGCGTGTTTACCATGAATGTATTTTGTAAACATCCTCGCACGACAAAAAATATGGAGAGTAATTAATAAGAGGTAAATTGGGCAAGACTCGGGAGGGGAAGGAAGGTAGGGAGGAAGAGAAGGATGGAGGAACGGGGGAGAGAAAGAGACGCATGGGAGACACTACGGGAGATGTGTTGTGTAAGGTGGAAGGAACGAGGGTGAATGAAAAAGAAAGAGAGAAAAAGGGAAAGCGATAAAAGAAAGGCTAGAAATGAGAGACGAATGGAGAGAAATGGAGGAAGGAATTAACTGAGGAAATGAAATACGATGGAAGGCAAAATAACAGGTAGGGGAATATAAAGCATACGAGGAGAGAGATAGAGAAAGAGAGAGAGAACCAAGGAAGGGGAAGCAAAAGGGAAGGGGAAAGAGAGATAAAGAGAGAGAGAGAAAGGCAGGGTATAACCAAGGATTGAGGCCAGGAGGGAGAAGGCAAGCCAGAAAAGGAGTGTGGAGAATGGAAACCAAAGAGAGTACCGATGAAGGAGAGATTGCAGGAGGGAGGAGGAAAGGGAGGGAAGGAGAAAGAAAAAACCCAAAGCTCAGAAGAGAACCGATGAAGGAGGGATTGAAAGAGGGAGAACGAAGGGAATAAAAGGAGATAGAACTGAAGCCTAACGAAGACCCGGGGAGTGAAAGTAGGAAGAAAGGGAATCGAATGAAGCAAGGAGAGAAAAAAACCCAATGATAGAGAAAAGAAAAAAAAACAAAGAAGGGTGGCTAAGAAGAAAAGAAAGAACCAAGGAAGAGGGAACAGAAGCAGAGCCAGAAAACCAAGGAATGTGAAAAGGAAGGAGGATGCAAGGGATGGAAGGAGAGAGTATAGGAGAAGCCAAGGAGAAAAACGAAGGAAGAAGGGCAGCAGGAGGTAAGAGAAGGAGGAGGAGGAGGAGGTAGTAGATGAGTAAGGAGAATGAGGTCAATACCGTGGCAGTGTTGTGTACGTCATGAGGTGATGTAGCGTCTCCTGCACCGCCGGGTAAATAAAGAAATAAACCAGTGTTTTACCAAGGTCGGTGGCGTGCTGGGAGACAGCGGTATCCTTCTTTTTTGGGGCTTCATTCGTTAATTCACTACATACTCATACATTGCGCCCCTTGTATAACCCGCGGACTATTTGAGTTACCTGGACGGCGTTTTAATTGGATGCAAGTATTCTTTATTATTTTATATGTTCCATTTGTTTAATTTCTTTGACATTATGCCCGAGAAAATTTGCTTCCTAAAAGCGGTGCTGTCGTCGGCATTATTTTTCGTTTTAAATTGTTAATATGAAGAAGAAGAAAAAAAGACGTGAATGTAAAGAGGAAGAGATTAGGAAAGTTTTTGCACGAATACAACTTGGCTTCCAGGTAACTCATTCCAGACTGTCGAGGGCTAGATTAAGAAGAGACTTGTAATCACATTGGCTCGTAAATCTTCTATACAATAAGAATACGCGGCTCTGATTGGCCACGAGGCTGTGACGTGTACAACCCACAGTTACCAAGAGTTCCATGGCGGATAACTAGAGTTGGTCGCGGTTACCAAGCTGAACACTTTCCCAGGGCGTGGTAATGACTTCCTTAAGGAGGTATGTAAGGCCAGGAGGCAGGTACGGTGACCCTCCCCTCCCCCGCCATGGAGACACAGGCAATAAAGGCCACTAATAACGAGACTGAGGGTTTGTTAGCGTCTTGTAGCGTCGCGTCGGTACTTTATCGCTGATCTTGTCATAAATAAGCGCTTCCCGGGCCGGCCACTGCATGGCCACCCGGAGTCACCAACTAACTGTCTCGTCCGAGTCTTGCATTTTCCATTTTCCTCTCATAAATAAGTTTCAAATGCAGGTTTTCTCTGCTCAAGTGAGTGTGGGAGTGTACTATTTGTTTACACCGAGAGACGAAGATTACACCCCGGGAGTGGGGAGAAAGTATTTTTGGTTAATATTTAATTTAAATTGATACCGTCGGCAGCCGCTTGAAGGTCAGGGGTACCTTCAAAGTGCCAGGTTAATGCCTTACGAGAATCATCAGAATGGTTGGCACTCTCCTAACTTCACCTTCAATTTTGATCCTTAATGGCTAGGTATCAATTGTGACGCTCTGTCTCCGAGGCGATGAGATGGTGGAAGTAATTGCCCTCTCCTTTTTTGTCTGCAGGTGAACTTGGGACGAGAAGGGCATAAGGAGGAGTCGGTGGGTGGCGGGCGGTTGGGGTGAGTCTGGTTTGCCCCGCCGCCCCACGCCACGCTCCCTACGCTCCGGGGTAGGACGCTCCACACTGTTTATTGGGCATTTCTTCGTCGACGGTGTTTATTGTGGTGATAATGATGAGGGAAGAGTGGTGCGGCTGGTGGCGGGGGGTAACTACCGGAGACTAATGTTGGTGTATATGGTGAGGTGATGGTGGGGATAGTGGTTGATGGTGGTGTTGGTGAGAATGTGTGAGTGTTGGTAATGGTGGTGATAATGGGTGTTGCAGGTCTATAATTCCTTATACTTTTGCTATCAGATATATTTGTGATAAACATAATACGACAGCAATAAAACCAGCTGGATAAATTCGAGAAGAATCATGACCAAGGAAAATACATATATATATATATTTTTTTTTTTTTTTTTTTTAAGCGCGCACGTATTTCAGACAATTACCTTTTTTTCCTCTCTAAAAGTTTATGGACACTGGTGGAAATAACGAGGCAAAACAGGTCTTGCCAGGGAGTTAAAAGGTGTAAAGAATTCGAGAAAAAGCTAACACAGAGTAAACAACATAAATATGGAATACTTAAACCCAGTGATGTCTTCTTCAGCTTACTAACACCACCTCATTGAAGGGTTTCAACGGGATACTATTTCTTTACGTGACTCTTTTTCTCGTTTTCTTCAGAGCTTCCTTATCTCCCCTTTATCTTTCCCACACATCTTATCACCACAAAGCAGTAATTATACGAGTAAAATTGAAAAAAATCAATACGACAATAATAAGTCTAAGTTAGCCTTCGCAGCACAAATTTCAACTCAATAAATAATATCTAACTATCACATGTAATTTCTCAACATTTCCTTTAGTATTTCCATGTGACTTGATGCAGTATAATTTTTATTTATACAGTATCGAAGTTAGCCCAGAAATTGCCAACATGTATATACCATTTTCTGACACGCAGTTGCACGGTCAGGAAGAGTCACCGCTAGGGTAATGACGGACCAAAGACACACATACATACACATACACACACACTCGCGTTAGTCAGGCTTTCAACACTTATAATAGTCTGTCCTCCACGATACTGCATGATCTTATAACCTTATATATCAAAACAATTCCATATATAAGAATTCAAAGTTAGATATATACAGAACATGAGAACTTTAAGACAAAAAATTACAATCGAGATGTATAATTAATATGATTGATAGAGTAACGGAGGATTTCAGCAAAAAATTAAGGCAAAAACAGCAACGTGGAGGACAAACTAGCTATGGAAATACAAACCTTAAACCCGTGTCATGCAGCAGCAGCAGCATCCTCGCACAGAAATAAATTACACAGCATCTCATTGGCATCTTATTAGTGAGCATCAAGAAAAATATTTAGCAGAGAGATGGACAGTTCCCTCCAAGACATACCTGTGTTAATCAATACCTGCACAATACATGTTACCACCAACTCACCTGAACGCAATTACACTCACATAGTAAATATTTGAAGCACAAATAAAAGCTACCCATATATTACATTGCCAGCTGATCACTCACATAAGTAAATGCAATATGTAGACATGATTGTAGTTGTAAAAAATAGTAGATGTGGCTTTATTTTTTACTTTTGGAATTGCTATAAAAACGTAATCAGCGAACAATGCA
Source organism: Cancer borealis (assembly GCA_036785275.1). Lineage (NCBI taxonomy): Eukaryota > Metazoa > Arthropoda > Malacostraca > Decapoda > Cancridae > Cancer > Cancer borealis. The sequence goes on from JAXIVD010000402.1 coordinate 18,231, forward strand.
TAGATGGCTTGTATCATATATGGTTAATTGCCCTGATGACCTGAAATGCAATAACATACAGCATGCTAAAGCTACCTCAATCAACAACATATTCACCTCAACCTTTGAAAAAACATCAGATTTTTTTTAATGCAAGCAGCAATAAAGACAAGTAAGTAATCTAACACAGTCTAAACACAATTTATATTACCTACATTTCTGAAATTAGCTGTAAAAATGTTAGAATTTAAATCCTCATATTATCTAACTTTTTTTTTTCTAGCTTTAAATCCTTAAATTCTATTCCCTGACGGTAACAAGAGTGAGTACAGAGGCCGTTCAGCCTTACCTGGAGCAGAGCACGGAAGTTATCCATCATCGATGACCCTGACATCACCTGCAAACCAAAGAAGGTAAGGGTTAAGGAGCTTATAATGAAGGTACTAAATATACTTCACGTTAATAGAGACACATACAACAGGCTACAGGTAGGAAAGGTTGTATGAGATCACTTGTGCAAAGGAATGGATGTTTATAATTAGATAAAACGTTTAGACTTACAACAAAAAAATTCGTGAGGACATAAATATCTTACTAATGACATACAAACACACACACACGCACACACACACACACACACACACACACACACACACACACACACACACACACACACACACACACACACACACACACACACACACACACACACACACACATGCACGAATAATTGCCGCCATCATTATCGGAAAAGAACACGAGGGTGTATCATTACCATAAACAAAAGATGATCAGAAAAATTGGTGACCATCAGAGACCGTGTGTGTGTGTGTGTGTGTGTGTGTGTGTGTGTGTGTGTGTGTGTGTGTGTGTGTGTGTGTGTGTGTGTGTGTATGTGTGTGTGTGTAAGTGTGTGTGTGATTCTCAAGGTCAAGGAAAATTAATAAAGAAAACATATCAATCCACAATATCAAATAAACAGAGAAAGAATGAGAAGCTCAACAAAAAAGAAAGAAAGGAAGAAGGAAACATAGAATATTCTTGTCTCTAGGCTTACAAAGTGTCCTTAACATCATATTAAAACGCAAATGAAAATAATGATGCAGTTGAAAAAAGTTATGTTCTTTCCTATGAATTTATCAGCTGCTTCATCATGTTATATTAGTGTGCATTAGAACACTCTGGGACACCAATTCCAATACAGGTAATTCGAAGTAAAATATCTTCTTCGTTTCTCTCCATTTAAAACATCGGACGAAATAAACCTTAAAAGAGAAGTATGTAATTTTTAGTGATAAAAAGTAAGGAATGTTTTGCAATTGTTTTAACATTGCAAGAAATGACTTCAACACATATATTTTTCATTGGTTATATATATACTATTTTGTAACTCTCTCTCTCTCTCTCTCTCTCTCTCTCTCTCTCTCTCTCTCTCTCTCTCTCTCTCTCTCTCTCTCTCTCTCTCTCTCTCTCTCTCTCTCTCTCTCTCTCTCTCTCTCTCTCTCTCTCTCTCTCTCTCTCTCTCTCACGAGTAGATTTTAAACATGTTCTTTATTATTCATTTTAATTTTCCTTCAACACATTCTTCTTGTTCTTCTTCTTTTACCTGCTCTTTCTCCTCTTCCTCCTCCTCCTCCTCCTCCTCCTCCTCCTCCTCCTCCTCCTCCTCCTCCTCCTCCTCCTCCTCCTGCACCTCCTTCTCCTGCACTCCATTATGTGATCGACTAATCTTCCTATATTAAATTTCCGCAGTGTCCCCTCTTACACTTTTATTCTGTATTCCTTCTTTCCTTTTCATTTCATCCTCCCTTCCTACTTACACCATTATTTCCCCATCCAGTAAGTCCTCACTTTTTCCCCGATAATTCCTTACTTCTTTTCCTGTTTCCCGTTTATTCCAATTTTCTTGCTTCTCATTCGTTTTATTTTCGACCCCCCTCCCCCCCTCCCCCCCTCTCCCATTATTACTTCCTCCACCGGAAGCCACCACGTACATTGAGAGAGAGAGAGAGAGAGAGAGAGAGAGAGAGAGAGAGAGAGAGAGAGAGAGAGAGAGAGAGAGAGAGAGAGAGAGAGAGAGAGAGAGAGAGAGAGAGAGAGTAAAACAGAGGCATGGGACTAGCGTGTAGAGGGGAGAAACAAATGTATCGGAGAGCTAGAGGGGTTGTGAAAGCGAAAAGGGGATGGGAAAAAAAGGGAAGGATGGGGGAGGCAAGGTGTAAGATGAAAAAATGTATATATAGTAAAAATTTGATATATATTATAAACAGAGAACTAAAACACGTGGTTCAAAATTGCAGCTAATAGAGAGAAAAATATTAAAGCTTACAAAATCATCTTAGTTATTTTTTTTACTCTCATCTGAACGTCAGAATATAACTTTTTTGCTTCTTTTCAGTGTCACTTTTTTTTTTATCCAGCTCCCTAACGCAAAAAACAACGGTTAGTCGGTTATCGTTTATCCCTACTACATTATAAACAACATTTTTCATCGTGTGTGTGATCTTAACAGGATACCAAGAGGACAACACTGCCACCGTTCTCTTGGCTCAATTTTTTTTTCAAGCTGTCAATGCTATTAGGGGACATTATAGCTGCATCATTTTCAATAATATGTCAAAAAGTGTTAGAGGTAAGAAAGAGACAGAAAGAGAGAGAAAGAGAGAGTGAGCAAGAAAAAAAAGAGAACCATACCAGTTATATCAATCATAACGGGAAACTGAAATTAACTAGAGTTCACGAGGAATTATAATACATTAGGATAACAAAAAATATATACATACAGGAAAACTACTTTAAGAAACACCGGGAACCTGTTTTAATATCGTAATGGCTCCGAGAGAACACATAGCTTTCCATTAATTGGTTTAGCATGTAGCGCTGCCTGCAAGTTATCGGTCCCGAGGAGGGGCGAGGGTGTGGTAATGTGATCAGAGGAGCCTCGAAGCCGCCTGTTGGGGGAGGAGCTCGTCTGGGCGCCAGGTGAGAGGGGAAGGTGATGACGGAAGGAATAGGGCAAGACAAGGGAAGTGGAGGGTGACTGTATGGCAAGGAATGGTGTGTGTAAGTGTGTGTTAAAGGTGTGTAGGGGTGGGGAGGGTGTGTGTATGTGTGTAGGGGTGTCTGTGGTGGGGAGGGAGGGGCGGGGGCACGTGCACCTGTTCATCTACACTTAATAATGCAACAAATTTTAAACAATAAGACCATTAGATTACAAGAATATTAACTTTTTTCCACATATCATTAGAAAAGAGAATAAAAATCAACTAACAATAACAAGATACATTTTATCAGTCACTCATCACCACAACGAAGACCATCCCTTCCACCTCCCTCCACACACAGGGCGTCTGTTTGCCAGTACGTACAACCCAGATATAAGAAAAGTGAAGGAACAGGAGCGGGCAGAAGGGGCGCTCAATTGTTAATTCCGGGTGATCCTACACGGCCAGACCCCCGCACGGATTCCAAATAAACAACATTAAGGTCAATAATAGGATAATTTCCCCTGGGCGCTGGGGGGCTGCCAGGGACCTAGGGAACAACCTCATACTTTCTGCTTACCTTCCGCCTAACAGTTCAGCCTCACAGATCTTCATTTCTAGCAGGGGGCGAGGGGGGTGGGGGAGGGAGAAGGCGGTTTGTTGCCACGCACACGCTCATACGCACACATAAATAGACACGCGCACACACACGTACACACACATACATATATATTTTTTTTGGGGGGTGCAATTTGTGAGTTCGAATTCCTTGGATTATCTCTCTTTCTCTCTTTCTCTCTTTTTTTTTCTCTCTCTCTCTATCTCTATCTGTCTCTCTCATACACAAACACACAGGTAAGAACTAACTACAAGGATCTTCAAAACGTATTGGTTTAGTATGCTTCACGAGGTGCAGGAAGAGGAGAGTCAAGGACGATGTAAGGTGAGGAGAAAATATCTCAACAAAAAAAAAAGAGAGACAGCTGAGTGAAGGGCGACGAGACGAGGCAGCGAGGCTAGGACGGGACGACCCATGCACGACGCAGCAGCAGCAGGCAAGAGTGACAAACAGGTATAGGAGCGACGGACGAGACGCGGTAATCTTAGACGGAGAAGAGAGAGGGAGGAGGGAGGGAAGGAGGAATTTCTTGCAAACCCTTCCGGTGTTGATCCAGCCTCGGCTTAGAACAAAATGTGACACTAAAAGCCGATTAGTGCGGTAAAAGGTGGCCTGGAATTTGGTGACAACTCTTGTGCAAATTCTAAACACAAAGGTGAACACAAAACGAACCCAAAATATTGTTATGCGGATTCAGGGGCGGTGTGTTCCTCGTAAGGCAGAATTAGGAGGTTGGCGAGTCCCTGTCTTTGTGTGTGATGGGCTCAAGGTAAGCAGGAGTGGGCGAGGGAGGGAGAGTGGGAGGGAGAGGAGACAATGAAGTAAGTAAAGATATGATTTGATAGTCTTGATGAATCCTTGTCTTGTCAATCATTCCTATGGCGATGTTTGACCTTTCTAATGACCTTACTATATATATATATGAAATCATGTCAAGAGAGACTATAAAACAATAAAGAAAACTATCTTGTAATCTTTCTTTTACCAAGTTGCAGCCCATTGCTTGTGTCTCCCTGCGCTCAAGTGTTCCTAGCTTCGCCCTCGCACTGAGTCTCTTCTTACAGCCTAGATAGTGCCTTCCCTCCTCCTTCCTTCCCTCTTCACACCTGTCAGCCATTCCTCTTCAATCATTCACCATCATGGGAGGCTTTCATTCACTCCACTCCACAAGCTTTTCGACGAATATCCTGTCAATATACTTTTGATTTAATTATTTACAGATAACACTATTTTCTCTTTGTTTAGAGGATCTGCTTCACCTCCACTCTGCACAATGACTAAATCTTCATTTGAAATTCCAGTAAGTTATCTTTTTGTGTATTTTCGAATCGTGGTTATCGCCTGCGGATCAGTTTTCGCTCACTGAATAAAGTCATTTTTCCCAAGGCACTTCCTTTGTCTTTCTTTCTCTCCATTCTCTCTCTCTCTCTCTCTCTCTCTCTCTCTCTCTCTCTCTCTCTCTCTCTCTCTCTCTCTCTCTCTCTCTCTCTCTCTCTCTCTCTCTCTCTCTCTCTCTCTCTCTCTCTCTCTCAATTTCACCACCACAGTGCAAGGCAACTCATTCTTTTCCTCGCAACACACTCCTTCCCTCCCCTGGGTGGGCGTGCGGGGAGGCAGGTGACCCAGCAGGTGTCCCCCCCTAATGCATCTCGTCCTTCTCAACGCCTGGCCGTGATTCACCCCTTCCGCCCCTTATTTTAAAACACCAGTCACTCCTCCTCGCCTCCTTTACTCCCCTTTGATATGGGCGACTTTTTACCTAGCCTGACCGTAGCCTAATGGGGGATCCGTCTCGCTGAAACCTACGACGGTGTATGTTGCCATAAAATATTACACGACTTAATGGTTCCACTCCCTCTCCCTACAGGAACCTACGGGAAGATAAGTTAGCATGAAATGTTATTGGGCATAATGGTTGGCTTGTAAACCCTCCCCCCCCTACTTCCTCTCCTTTATCCTCCTCCTATCCTCACTTCCTCTTCTCTTCCCCCTCCCTCTCTTCTTCCTCCTTTCTCCAAGTAGTTTAACCAAATAAGCAACGAAACATTTTGGTGATGCTAAGAAGCTCAAGATATTTTCCAAGGACAACTCACTATAAGGAAACTAATAAAAAAAAAAATAATGCAAATTATTCCTAATCAATGGAGCAATTTGAATTAATAATTGGAATTGATATCACTTGGAAGTTCAACAGAAGCCAAATATAATGGTTCTTTTCCTCTCCCAGTGAATTGATAACTTCCATTCTCCATGAAAAAATAAATTAAATGATACTTAACTTCTCTGCTTCTTGACAAAGTGGATACCAGTCCAATACATCAACAGGATTGCGTGTTTTCCATTTATTAACCATCAAAATCACATTATTTAACAAAGACTGATCGTGTCTTAACTTAAGGGAGAATATAACCGAGATAAAAGCATATACTTTCTCGACAATAAAAAACACGAAATCATATGCAAAGTGTCAAAGAACTTATATATAATAGAATAAAAAATACCGGAAACAGATAATCACATGAGAACGCAGGTAGGTGGCGAGAACAGGTAACTGCACTTTCCTGTCTCTCCGCATATTGCATCAAAGGTGTTTGTTCCAGGTGCGGGTGAGGAGACAAAAACAGTAATACCTCACTTTATCACCACACTTAGATACCTTAGGGAACGAGGGGCTCAGCAACCTCATTAATTACATAAGTGTGTGTACATTTAGGCTGGCGAGAAGGGGGAAGGAAATTACACACACACATACACATACATACATACATGCATATATTCATAACTAAAAAGTATGAGATATCAGCATGTTACTTTTATGTATATGTACGTAAATGAGGATTATTTTTCCATCTTCTTCCAGTCGTCTGCTGCCTCCATTCCATGCATCTTTCTCTGAGAGCTGTGTCGGGAGGGGAAAAAAGTATCTTATGTATATGTTTGTCTTGCTGCCTCGAGCGAGCGTGTATGTTAGCGTGAGTTATGGGCCGACCTAATGGTTTGTATACAGCGGATAGTATGTTAGTATGACGTGTTGCCGAGTGAAATGGTCTGGTTGAAGGTGGTAGCAACCAACTTTGCCGAGTGTGTGTCTGTGGGGGGGGGGGGGGTACGTGTGCGTGTGTGTGTGTGTGTGTGTGTGTGTGTGTGTGTGTGTGTGTGTGTGTGTGTGTGTGTGTGTGTGTGTGCGCGAGAGGTGGTATTACAGATAAAAAACATGTAAACAGAAGTAAGCAGACAAACATACTAATATATAAAAAAACAAGAGTACAAACAGACAGACTTTGAAACAACATACAAGGAAAAATATCTAAAGAAATGCAGAATTAAGCACAAATGAAAGAGACGAAGAGAAAAAATAAGAGACATGAAGAGAAAGATAGAGAATGGGGAAGAGGGGAGAAGACGAAAGAAAAGCAGAGAGACTATAAAAAGAGAGGGGAGAGGATATAGAAATAAACGTAAGAATCCACTCTCTCTCTTTCTTGCAGGGGGAAGGAGTGGATTGAGAAAAGAGGATAAGAGGTGGAAAATAAAACACAGAAAGAAAATAAGTCATAGGGAGGACAGAAAAAATTTAAAAGAATATATAAAAAGTAAAAAAAAAAAAAGAAGGATAGGGTAATATGCAGAGAGGGAAGAAAGAGGAGAGGAAGTAAACGAAGGAAACACTGAGAGAAAGAGAAAGGAATAAAAATATCACCGAACATATAAAATCTAAGATAAATACAAAAATTATTCAAGCATGAAAACTTTTCTTCTTCAGAAATTAAATAACATATATTTTTCTGCCTTTTAGTTCCGACACAATGAAGGATTTTTCTTTTGTAACGCAGCAGGTAGTCACGATCAAGTGGGAAACGGCGAGACGGAGGAGGCGGAGGAGGAGGAGGAGGAGGAAGAGGAGGAGGAGGAGGAGGAGGAGGAGGAGTATATGAAGGTGCAGGAGAAGGAAGCTACCCCCTCCTCCCCAAAGATCTTCCACCTCCTCTCCACATTCTACCAAAGTTTAAATCGCCACAAAGGCTGTGAATGTGGCTAGAAAATCGCTTAATAACCTATGGGGGAGATCCATACACAGAGGGAGGGAGGGGGGTGGGGGGAGGAGGAGGGAGGGTCGAAAACAAAATTGTGGGGTGAAATTTATGGTTTATTGGGCTCGCTTTTCGAGTGGACCAATTACTGAAGTTGGCCTCGCGATGCATAAACTGTGAAACTTTGAGTCAAGTGATTCACCGCCACGGTTTTGAAGTCGGGTTTTATTTATCTATTTGGGTTTGACTTTTATTCGATTTTATTTCGTATTCATTTATGCCAACATCAAAAGCGTAACGGAACACCATGATTGTTGGGGGATGGTGGTGGTGGTGGTGGTGGTGGTGGTGGTGGTGGTGGTGGTGGTGGTGGTGGTGGTGGTGGTGGTGGTGGTGATGGTGTAAGGAAGAGTAAGCATTAAACCATGACAACACCAAGAACAAGTTTCCTTCCACCCACCTCTACCTCCACCACCGTCTGTCATGTCTCCTTCTCACCCACACTCCCCCTAAGCTTTCCTGTACCTGTTTTCCTCTTCCCTTGTACCCCTTCTGCCTCTCCCACCACACACACACACACACACACACACACACACACACACACACACACACACACATACACACACATACACACTCACACACAGTCGCCTCACACGCACATGGGGTGACTGGGTGTGCTGAGTTGTGGGTGACTCCGCCTCTGTGTCGCACCCAATCTGAATCCCAAATCATACTTCAACACCACCCAGCTATCATCAGTCACACGACAAAAAAAAAGGAAAAGGCAATATTTACGTCAATGTTTGGCTTTGTCATTATCACACGCAATGTATGAGAGCTTTCAAATTTTCAAGATCCATAATTTGAGTACGTTATATACATTACCCTTTTGTGTGTTCCTTTCGTTTGCTTTAACTCACAGTGGAAAAGTGTGTATATTTTAACTTGAGGATGTGGGTGAGTCCTGGACGGAGTTTGACATGCTAAAAGGAGCATTTCCGAAGGTGTCTTTCCTCTACGACGCAACGTAGTATAGTTTCCCTTCTATTTCCAGTTGTTTACTCAAGCTCAATTTTTCCTCCACCATAATATGTATCCTACCTTACATTTTTATAGCATTGTGGTTATTTAAAAGTCCCATAACATTACCCTTCCACTTCCAACAAATCAAATCACAGGGAACTTTTTAAACACCAATTCCTACATCCACACCACAACGCCATACATACACAAGCCCTTCCCTATCCCCCTTCACCCCCTTCCACCCCTTCCCTTCGATTGATTCTCCCCCCTCAGCCAGCCACAAGGGGGAGAGGGTAAGCCACGAGGCGAGGGTAAATAAATAAAAGTTTCTCCTGCCAGTGTAACCTCCACCTCGCGACAGCAAGAACAATAAACTGCCTGGACCCTCCCTGGCCACACGCCCTCTGGCCACAATCTTTCGAGGCCACACTGGTGGAAGGCCACACACTGCTGAAAGGCCACATATAGTTGGAAGGGCGCGGTACCGTTACGCCATATATCTGTAGTGAGGCTCTACGCTTTTGTGACTCCATACAGTGCTTACGTTGTACACTATGCACGGCTTTACACTACTTTACAAAATACGGTTTGGCTATAAACACTAAGGCAATGCACTGGTTTAGTTTATATCGTGTTGTGAGGTTTGATATTCTTCACCTTCAAGATACACTCCTGAGGTTACACTCTTCGCTCGTCTTAGGCCACTGTTCAGACACACAATTCAAGGCCATCTAAGAAAACATGGGTCAGGCTCCTCCATAACATAGATAATATAGCGATGGCCATACACTGCTTTGCTACCCTTTGTTATTGCAATGTATAATATTTAATTCATCACGCCTCTGAAATTAAGTTCTCTCACGCACATGTAGCTGTTCCATACATCCATTTATAAAATTAGTGATGATTATAACAAGAAATTTAATTTGCTCCTCGCGACACCAAATTACTTATTAGAAGCCGCGAAGGAGATCAATGAGCAATTATCTTTCCTTGGTGCAATTCGGCTCGTCTTTGTTAGGGCGAGAAAAAGGTGAGGCATCTGTATTGGTAACATTTGTGTGCTGATTCATTCGTGTGATAAGGATTAGGTGGTGGTGGTGGTGGTAGTGGTGAGGGTCGTATAATGATGAAACTGGTAGTGGCGCCATGGTGGTCGTAGAAACGGAGGCAGAATGGTGGTGGTGGTGGTGGATGTGGTGGTGGTGGTGGTGGTGGTGCTGGGAGGCTGTGTGTGGTAGAGGGGAAGGGACGGTGGTCGGATAACATATATACGTAGAGGACATTAATGGCTTCCTGTTATACATACGGAATATAAAACTCAGCTCGGGCAAGGGATGGCGAGAGTCATCCTAATGGGAGGCGGACGTAACTCTCGGGGCAAAAACAAGTGCGGCAGACTTGAGGCGAGGGTACCAGGCTCTGTGCCGGGCTTGGACGAGGCTCAAAATTCAACAAGCCTGATTCTGACTTTGGTAAATATTCGAGTAATTTGATATCTTCTTAGGATTTATGAGTTTTTTTCGTCTGTCTCCTGACCCAAATGGCCTCCAGTCACGAGGGGAAGAAGGAAGAAAGGAAGGAAAAAAAGAGAAAAAGAGGGAAGAACAGAAGGCCACCGTCTACCAAGTGGATGTCATCAGGCTTAGGGTGTCTTCATCATCCTTCCTGAAGCTGCGACAGTTATATAATTCCATATGAGGGTGAAAAAAAACAATATAAGTCTACGTTAACTGAATTTCCTCCATAACAAAATGAAATGTGTGACAGCTCAGTCGTCCCTTAAATCCACCAACAAAAACTAACAGTGTGTGACGCGATGCTTCATGTCAACAAAGGAATAATTGATCAACGGTTATGTTTGCTCGCAGGAAAAAAGGAGGATCTATATCACGATAATTACCAGACAAAACCTGACAAAGAAACCAGAATAGGACGTTTAGAGGACACATTTCTACTCATACGACATGGAAACACTCACGACTTCCAGCGAGACTTCATGAACGGGAGCGACAAGGAAGACAAGTGTGGGATCTTTATAAAGTTAACTCGCACGCCATAATCATATCAGTAAGGCAAAGAAAACTTCATCACGGTTCAGTCCTTTCCACAGGTCAACACAGTGTATACTTTGCGAGGATCAGTAATCATCTGCATTCCCTTGTCTCCTTTCCGGCGGTGATCCTGAGGCCATGAAGACATCACGGCGCCGGACCAAGAGGCGAAATCATTGGTGAATCGATCAGGAACTTGACCGCTAATGGAACCTCGAGACCAGGAGTCATTTACCTGTTCCTTTGTTCCCGATCTTTGAGCTGGACAGAGGGTTGGGTTTTGGCAGCCTGAGGTGGTTTCCTTTCTAATGTTTTCTACTTTTTTCGAGTAACGAGACGTGTTGGCGGTGGTCGTCCGTTGATTAGAGAAAGAGAAAGAGAAAGAGAAAGAGAGAGAGAGAGAGAGAGAGAGAGAGAGAGAGAGAGAGAGAGAGAGAGAGAGAGAGAGAGAGAGAGAGAGAGAGAGAGAGAGAGAGAGAGAGAGAGAGAGAGAGAGAGAGAGAGAGAAAGAAAGAGAGTCATAGTTTTGTTTTGTTTGATGAGAATATAAATCAGTTATTAGACATCAAATCTATTAAGTAAACATCATACAAGAAATTTAATACTGAAAAAAATCAAACATAGACATCACCATTTTTCCCTAAAATTGCTATAAAAACGAAGACTTACAATAATTAACAAATCACATATACACGTAGGGACAGACCCATTGCAGACTAATTAATTATCTTTATATTTTTTCTAGCTTATTTTCCGAGGCCAACATAGCGCCATTACGGGAAATGAAACGAACTCTGCAATCTAAATGCTAATTACCTGCCGATATTATCCCACTGCCTTCCTCTCAACTATTTATCCGCTGTATTATATGGAAGCGCAAGACGGATTGAAACCTTCGTAGATATAGTATACAAACAATAAATATGCTAATTAATCCAATATTTTGTTTAAACACATGCAAAAACGACAAATTTATGCTAAAATTGTTATTATTTGAGCTAAGAATCGTGTATCAATTCGAGAGACGTGGGTGTGGCGTGTTAAGTGATGTTATTTTGTTGAGACTATGAGTGACGTCAGACTAGAGGAGGAGGAGTGTCAGGCAGGTAAAGGAGATGAATACCTGACGACTCTTGATTAGAAGGCAAGAAAGTGCGGTGCGTGACAGTACAAATTACGCTGATTTTCTTGAGTGATCTATAGATATTTTTTTATTGTACTTGTAAAAACTGGTTCAGTCAAGAAGTCAAGAATAAACAATGCAAGACAGAACTCACACCCGTGTTATTAAATTGAATAAACAAACACCATGAACGATACGTGATGGATTTTAGTTTTATGGATGATATTGTGGATTGGTCAATAGCTTACCATTAAAAGTTGAACACTCTGACATTAGCAAACTTTTCACCATTACGAACTTTGGACATCAGTACACCACACAACCTGCAGGTATTCACATGGTAAAATATACACACACACACGACACAAGTAAACCCACTATTTACACAAAGGAATCCTGACCCGAAATGCAAAGTATAAGTCAGTGAAAAATATTCCTTTGTCCTCTAAAGCAGAAGAAATTTATATCTTGGGAAGGAAATATATATCAGCTCCTTCCTTGACGTGGCTGTAAGGCTGAGCTTCAGACCTAAACCCCGAGTCTGCTGTTAGTTAAGTCGAATTTTGCGTGCTGCGTCTCACGAACAAACAAACAAGAGCTGTATTTCAGGCTACGAACCTTTGTGAAATAGTTACGTCTCCTCGTATACTGAGTTGAATTTAAAGCTTCATCGAGGTGTGGACATGGCAGTCATATCTTGAATTATTTGCATGACTAATCTATCAAAAGTTAGCAAGTGTTCGTCACCATCATTAATAATGAATCAATTGCTGTATACAGACGCTTGCACACACATACACACACATACACACACACACACACACACACACACACGTGCGCTAACACACACACACACACACACACACACACACACATACACACACACACACACACACACACACACACACACACACACACACACACACACACACACACACACACACACACACACACACACACACACACACACACACACACACACACACACAAACACACACACACACACATACACACAAAGAATGCCTGAAGTCACCGGTGCCAGGAGGTAGAATTTATTCAAGATTTTAATAAAAACAATTACCTATGGTGCCTTACGGATATTTACGAGGGCCATTACAGCGTTCGTGTGCTTCCTCTGTGAGAATTACGACCGACCCCTCTATGCCGGGCTCCACCATAAATACCAGGGTGCGGGGTGCGAGGGATAGGGGGGCGGGGGGCACCGCTCCCCTCAACTGCCAGGGGTGAAGGGGGGGGTAGGGGAAGCAGCCGCCCCATTAATAAGGGCTAAATATAAATACTGGCTTTCAATGGTGGGTTTATTCCTCTAATGTTTTACTTGGTCTTTATGTCTGAGATGTATTAGTGGCTACCTCTTGGTTCTCTCTCTCTCTATCTCTGTCTCTCTGTCTCTCTCTCTCTCTCTCTCTCTCTCTCTCTCTCTCTCTCTCTCTCTCTCTCTCTCTCTCTCTCTCTCTCTCTCTCTCTCTCTCTCTCTCTCTCTTTCTTTCTGTGTGTGTGTGTGTTTGTGTGTGTGTGTGTGTATGTGTGTGTGTGTGTGTGTGTGTGTGTGTGTGTGTGTGTGTGTGTGTGTGTGTGTGTGTGTGTGTGTGTGTGTGTGTGTGTGTGTGTGTGTGTGTGTGTGTTCTTCCCCCTATGTTTATACTTGCTAATTTCATCTGCCTCATTATTCGAGTGCATTCATTATCTTGCAGTTATTTCTTCACGTTTTTTGCTTAAGGATTTATCTTGATCATGTTCTCTCCGATCCGAACCACTCCTGCAGCCCAGCGGGAACAGTATTGCAGACTTACTAAAATAATAATACTCTTTGAAACTCTACCTGCCTATTAATATATACCAGTACTTTTGTTTGCATTTTTATCACCTCTATTAGTCAGGCTTCCTTGTCCTTATCTGAGTGTTTTCTGTTCCTTCTCTAAGTGTTTATTATGGTGGAGGCAAACAGCAAATCTCACCTCCTCGTTAGTCTTGAACACAATACATTACTGTAGGTTACAAACGACCCTCCCGCCGTCGTGGCCCTGAGATGTATATGTCTGGCTCCCTCGTTGTGTGGATGCGTGTGTTTATGTCTCACTTAATTGGCTTCTGTAGCGACCGTGTTTATCCTTAACAGACTGACTGGACGTGGAGTTCATTTTCTAATATACTTCGTTTCTTGCTCTGTGTGTGTGTGTGTGTGTGTGTGTGTGTGTGTGTGTGTGTGTGTGTGTGTGTGTGTGTGTGTGTGTGTGTGTGTGTGTGTGTGTGTGTGTGTCTGTGTGTGTGTGTGTGTGTGTGTGTGTGTGTGTGTGTGTGTGTGTGTGTGTGTGTGTGTGTGTGTGTGTGTGTGTGTGTGTGTATGTGTGTGTGTGTGTGTGTTTGTTTGTGTGTATGTGTCAATGTGTTTGTGATTATGTGTATCAATTAATGTATTTCTTAATGTTTGTTCTCATGTCCTGCAATTTTCATTCTTCATCCTTCTCGCACCTGTTTCTTGCATGTCAAAAGGGATCAAAGACTGCTACTGTCACGTTAAGACACTATGTTTCTAGCATTCCATTGTATATTCCTTCATAAACTACATCACGTTCTTTACTTTATATTTCGTCTTCAACTCTCCTTCACTATCTCCACCTACTTTCACTTCATACTTTGCCACCTTCTTTGCCTTTTCTTCTCTTTCCCTCGAAGTTGGATCAACCAAAAATCGACTGAAACGAAGCTCCCTCCATCATCAACCCTAATACTATATTCATGAAACTGTACGATATGTAAACTCAAATGTTATGCAGTAGTGGCCGCGAGGGATGGCTCAGGCGAACGGCTCCTGGCTCCTGGGTCCCCGCCATCCGAGGTAAGACGAGTGAGGACTGAGGACACAAGAGCCATGAGTGAGGACCCGCCAGGCCAGCGCAGGTCATGATAGGTGGTCGCTCGATACAGCTAAGAAAGAATCGCAGCCTTTTTGAAGTCGGCTCCTTATCCAGCCCTCCGTCTAATGCCTCACCGCAAACTGGGGCACCTTTGCAATGCCTCACCAGGAAAAAGAGAGAAGAAAGTGCACTCGTATTTGAGTTTTATTATGAAGTCCTTGCGGGGCTATCAATCGCTTCCTGGAAAGGGTGGAGAATAACGCACCGCAGTCAAAAGGCGTACATTATATACGTACGTACATACACGGACACTTACTTCACCTAAATACTTAATCAAGGTGGCTATATCCCCCACATCACCTGAGAGGGAATGGAACACGAGTCTCTATAGAGTCTAAGGGACTGGGTGGCGGTGGTGGCGGCGGTGGGTGAGCGAGGGGGGGGTTGATTAAGAACCCTCGAGGTAGTCACATAAGGAACACGGTTGGAAATGGAAAGCGGGTAACCACAGGCCGTGACGAACGCTGCAGAGAATCGCCAGGTTCGATTAGTGTGATTTAGAGGAAGAGAGTCTAGGCGGGTGCTCGGTCATGGCCTGATCAAACACCTCCCCGGGTCGCTGATCAATGGAGGGCATAGATTAGAGGCGAACGGTGGGAGGCCCGAGAAGGAGGGAGGTGAGGAGGGAGGGAAAGTGTAGGAGTTAGTAGGAGGAAAGGAGGCAAGGAGGGAGAGCGGGTGGGTGGGAGGAAGGAAGAGTCAGAGGGATGGAAGGGGTGAAAACGGAAGGGGAAGGTGAGGGAGGCGATGGAGGAAGAGGGTGGAGGGTATATCTGAGATGGATCTGTTATGCAGATGAAATGCAGGAGTCTGTTCGCTCCCGGGTGGCGGGGTCGCGGACCTTTTCTGCTGGTGAAATATGTGCGTGGATAGAGGATGCCAAGAAGATCTACGAGGTGCACACGACGAAAGAAGGACGGCATGAACGGAAAGAAAATGTAAAGTATAAGCGTAATATATTTTTGGTTCCACGCAAACATATCAAAAACCAGAATATCAAAATTTAGAACTGTGCAGCAACATTCCCACAAACTGAGTATAAGAATAACATTAAAAGAGAAGAGAACAAACCTTTAAACAATAAAAAAAAAAAATATCAGCATCAAGCACTAACAACAATCCTGCAACAATATATATAAATCAACTTCAAAAACTTACCAAAAACAAAAATACACCAAGTACTGAAGGATCACATATGACAGACATCAACACGCACCACCCACGTTCCGCCCACCACCCAGCACCACAACAAAGAAAGGACAAAGTGTATGACAAGCCACGAGGTCTTGCCCAACCATACCGCACAACCATTTGCAGCTTCGTGACTCAGTGTGTTCCTCGGCAGATACTCAGGAGCCACTTGCCCCCGCCAGGGAGACACACAATGCATATTCTAGTAAGGCCCTCACGCCCTCACGACGCCCTCCATCAGCCCGCGAAGCTCCATTAGTCACACACAAGGGGCGAGGGGATGTGAGTCTGCCCCCAGCGTGTTAGAGGGTCACCTCCGAGGGAGAGAGGGAAAGAGAGGAAGGGGAGAATAGGAGAGGGGGAGAATGGGGGTTAAAGGGAGAAAGGGGGCAGTGAGAAGAGGGGGAGGGATTATGAAAGTATATGTAGATGTATGAGTGATTATTTAGATGATATATTGTCTTATTCCTTTCAACTTCGTGCACTTTTTCTTCGTAATTCGATATGTTGCTGTAATGTTGTTATGATATTCCTATTATTATCCTTGCTCTACTCGATATCATTATTATTATTATTATTATTACTATTACTACTACCGTCTTTACTACTACAACTTCTATTAGCACCACCACCACCACCACCACCACCACCACCACCACCACCACCACCACCACCACCACCATTCATTCAAATAAGACATCATGAAGAAGTAGAAAGCTTCCATAACGTTCAGACAGAAGCCACTCTATGGAGATCCCCATTATGATGACCAGATTTTAGGCGCCATTAACTGGTTCTTGTGATGAAATTATTCTGCTCCATAACAATACAAGGGATCATTTTATTGTCCCATAAACTGGCCCATAAGAGCTAGAAGAGTACAGGAAACTTATCATAAAGGAGAGATACGAGTGCCATAATCAATACTTTAGGTGATACTGAATTAATCAAAGAACCGGAACTATTACGGTACTTCATGCATCACCACCAAACGTTATATACATAGTAATCAAATTTTATGTTATTACGCGTGAACCAAGGGTGGAATCAAGGACAGAAAGACTCTTAGATAAAACTGTGGCAGCCGTTGCGAGATACATCACGAAGAGGCCGCCTCCATCACAGCCACGAGAGCCTGGTGAGTGAAGCGGCCATAAAGGCGTGTAATGTTCCCGTCCGGCTGACCTATTCTCTTTAAGGCTCTCAGTCCTGCTATAGAAAACGGGCGGATATGAAGTCCTCGACGAGCAGAGTGTGGGAAGACTGATCACCCATTAAGGATTGACTCCCCTCAACACGATTACCTGGCCAAAGAATGCTTCAAAGATGGTGACAGGAGGTGAAGGCTGAATAATAATAATAATAATAATAATAATGATAATAATAATAATAGTAATAATAATAATAATAATAATAGCAAGGGTCATATTTATTACTTACGAGCAAGACTGCCCCGCCCTAGCCGTTACAAGCCTTTCTCTATCCTTACTGACAGTGACCTACATACAGTTTAGTGCCTAGTGACCCGGCGTGCTATGTGACCACCCACCCACCCATAATCCACTCCCCCCCACCCATTACCCCCCACCCTCTTTCGTAACACCCCTCCACTGCTCCCCTTACCCCACATCATCCAACCCTTGCCCACCTTCCCCACACATGCGGCCACGCCTCGACCATAAAAAAATTGAGACTGCACCACCCTTGCTTGTCCTGGGATGTTCCTCACTTTATTGAGGGATCGTAAAGGGGCGGCTGCTTACCCTTTGCCTACCCCTTTTAGACTTGTTCCCCTCATACCTTCGACACGGAAACAGCCTATATCGTTCACCTCACGCCTGTTTGGAGGGTGCCTAGCGGACGAAACTTTTTGAAGACATGCGTCATATTTCTGGTGTTCATAAGCGTCTTGAAGGAACGTTCACATGTACTTCTAAACCCTTTACTGCTTGTCCTTTATTACTCGCAGCACGCGGTGTGGGATGACGCCAAAAGTATGACCCACTTCCCTCAGTTTGTTTCCCGGTGTCAGTCAGTCGTCACCCCCAGCCGGAGGTCCCGCAGTAGACAAGGTAGGTCCTGGAGCCCCAAGTCTGTCTCGTGTTTGGATGGCGTGTCGCTTCGTCTCAGTCGTACTAATCCTCTATTTGATGCTGACTCTAAGCGCGGGACTTGACATTTTTGTCTCTTTTCAACGCAGATTACGCTTCTGCACGCAAGGATAAGCGCCTGGTTATAGAATTTCATGTTAGACGTGTATGATTCTTTAAAATTTCATGTCTTTCTACAACTATGTCTCGTAAATTGTACTTTAGGACAGGTGGCAACTAATTTGTTATGTAAGACAGTCCTGACGAGGATCTTCTTAGGTGCTGTACGACAAGTTCTTTCCTGTCTCAGGTATGGATTCCCGTGTTACTAAAAGCTAACCAGAGTGGCTCTAGAGTGGCACTCAGTCATCGTCGTCCGTCTGAGCGTGAGTCGCCCCATAAACTCAACCCTACGTCAGTGTTGACACGGGAACCACGACCGAAAGGGATCATACTGCCATTATCTTTTTCGTTTTAGTGTTACATTATGCAGCTTTTATATATACTTTCCCATTTCACTTCTATTTTAAAGTCGCCATAAACAGTGACATTTTCATAACTTATGCCCCGGGGAGGAGAGGGAAGCAGGAGGAGGTAAGAGTAAATTTGGAAGAAAAAAAACTGTCCTACCGCACTTGTTTAAACATAATAAAAATTGGAGCAAGTATTGTGGAATTGGAAAAATCATCAGGAGGGGCGGTGATCCCTGGGCGACAGACGAGCGTGGCAGACCATCACAGGTTTTGGCAGGATTAAGTCTAATCTTTATATCCCGCGGCATGCAATATGTGTGACCCCTCCTTGCCTCCCTCGCCTTCCCCCGCCCCTGGGCACCCTGTCTCCTACCTGTACCGAGGGGGAAGGGAGGTAGCAAGGCAGGAAGGGAGGGTAAGAGAAACTAGGGAAGGAGTGAGGTGTGAAGAAAAATGTTAGAATAAAACATAAAAAATGAAGGAAGGGAACTGATGCATGAAATCGGTACTAGCATGAATGGTATTGATATGTGATGTCAAATAGTTTATCGGCTTCGGGAAGGACAAACAATGAGAAAAAATATGTAGGTATATATTTCCAAAGCAAAGACTCCCTTCGTCTCCATCTTTCCCCCTTCCCTCGGTAACAACAAACCTGCTCAACGCGTTATCGAGCACTGCGTCAAAAGAAAACCCTCGCCCATAAATATTAACTTTTGCTTTTCCCAGAAAGACCGATACTGCTGAGGAGGATTTTGAGCTCAGTGGCATAGAGGTGAGGAGGTGCCTTGATGCAATATTTCCACAGCGTGTTTGCAATATTATTCATTATTTGTGTTCTTAGGCAAAAATACGCCCACATGAACCAGCTTGAAATACAAGGCCATGAAATATCCATAAGTTTGTCCAAGTTACTGCCGAGAATTCTCTGGTAATACTGAAACATGAAAGAAGGATAAAAACATTTTCGAAAAATTCTGGCAAGGCTTCCTTTCACCCCATATAAATTCCAACGGGCGCCATGATACACTGTCCTCCCGGAGAGGTACACAGCGCTGGGCCGCGTGCCGCATTAAGACTCAGATACATGTGCAGTAGTGGATGGGACGCTTCGTAATGCATGACCCTCGTACACTGTCCACGTTAATTTTCCCGAAGACTTGGCAACAGTCTCCTAGTCCTCTTAACTGTAGCAAAAGAAGAAAAAAAGTTATTTCAGGTAAAGTTGATGTTGATGGAAGCATTATTATTACTTCTCGTCGCGGAATGAGCGTGCCTCGGGCCGCGCCAGGATGGAGGTGCAGGTCTCGGCCGGGCGAGGGTCCCGTGAGGTCTGAGGCGACAAAGGAAGGTGCTCGTGGCCAAGGATGAGTGATCAATACCCGCTATGAAGGAGTCCGTATCGTCTTGAGGGTGAACACTGGCTTTCCGACAAATGTGTTCACCTCCACCTCTGATAACTTATTTCTTTCTCTACATAATTCGATCAAAACCATAACAAACTCCAATAATTTGATCGATACTTGCCGGTAACAATAAAATCATCTATATATGAACGTCAACAACAATACCCAAAACAACAACAACAACAAAAACACAACCATTTGCAATAATTTAAAAGCTTTCTTCCGCGTGGCATAAAGATACAAGTGATGTTTTTTTTCTCTTTATCACTTTCACTCGCACTCTTCCCCCCCTAGTGCAGTACCGGGCAGCGTGAAGGAAGTGAACACAGAACGAGGTATATGTTGGTGTCCTAGACCTATATTTTCCTCCCAGTGGTGTCCCCGGGCGGGTTGGCGGACTCGGGAACAAAGACGATCAAGATAGCTTTGTGTCGGGCGGGGGAGGGAGAGCCGAAGATGCCTTATCATGTGTGGGGCTGCTGGCGGGCTTAGGGCCATTTCGTGGGTCTGTGTGGGTCTAGAACATCCCTGTGTGTGGGTTTGTGGGTTTGTGGGAAGGGTGGATGTGGGTATTGGGTGTCGTATGGGTTTATTGCGGAGTAAAGAAAAATGTGGTCATGTCAAAATGTAATGTATGGCCAAGATAAGATGATTGAGACGAGGAGTCATGATGTATTGTTATATTTTGGCAATAGTGTACATGTTTGCTAAAGTTCTGTATGTGTATATATTTCGTGGAACTCTTTGTCACCTACACACACACAGACACACACACATACATACGCAGAGTTTACCCTCAGCGATCACTCGTCACAACAACAGCGCATGAAATATCACTCCCCGGCGCCTCGCTCCATAATACAGGCGGCGATGGACGTCCTGGGATGTGCACAAGACAATATAAACAAGAGGCGAGGTTTCCTTCACGCCACAAACACTGACATGAATATGACATAGACTCAGATTTCAAAGGAAAGACATACAGCTCTTGGCTCTTGGGGCTTCGAGGTGGTGGGGTTGGTGGGGGGAGGGGAACATTATGTGTCGCTATCAATACATCAAAAAGTAATAGATTGGTATATTCACTATATTCATAATGGGATCAGGTAGCCATAACACGCCGGATTTATGGCACATTCGTAAGGAGCATGAATTTTCCGTACACAATCGCAGCGCTGAAATTTATTTACGAGTACACTGCACTGAAAATCGCATTAAAAGAGCAGTTGCAAGCGGTCTTCCATTACGGCAAACATACTGTCGTGCTCCATTTGAAATTCCACGGGAAGGCAAACCCAGCAGACCGCCTTCTGGAGGCTGGCTGGCTTAACACGGCCTGGCTTACTCCCTCTTCTCTTGATTACTCTTTGCTCTCCACCGCCAACCTCTTACTTTCTTATTTCCTCATTTCATTTACCGTCCTTAAGAAAAAGTCACAAACATCTTTTAGTCTTTAACACACTTTTACTACGTTTGTATGTTCGTGAATGTCTACTTAGCAGGAGAGGAGAAAGAAAGGAGGGTTTTCTATGCTACTGTGTTACCCATGTCCTGCTTTATCGGTCATTCTTCCTCCTTACCTTCGCCATGCCTCAAGCCTTCCACTCAATTACTATTCAAGAGGTAAGCAATGAATATTTTCTGAGGGAATTGTCTCACCAAAAAGTTCTTTATATTACATGATCCAATTAACTATTCATTCACGTATTAATGTTGATATTTGATATTGCATACATTAATAATATTCACTGGTCTTATATACACATGCGTGCTTTCAAGTATTCATACACAAACACACATGAAATAAAAATAATTATGCTTACTCTTTAAATATATATAAATGAAAAGAATATCTCACTTTCTCTCACGTTACCTGTTGCCTGGAAGGAAAAGTGTATTCCTTCTCAGGAGAGTGTGAAAATAAACGACGCACGCTTTTACCTCTAGTTAATTAATTCCCAAGACAATGAAGTGCTCTCAAGGTCACTTTATCCCCTGTGTTCCATCCTTCGTTTAATTATCCCATTTCCTCTCGCCTCCAAATTTACCGTCTACGTTCCATTTCCTACTTTCGTGGCGTCGTTTCCTCCTGTCCGCCACTATCAGGTAATGCTTAGCACTCACTCACGGCAGCATAGTTCCTCCTCTTCCTCTTCCTCCTCCTCCTCCTTCTCCTCTTTCTCCTTCTTCTCCTTATTCACCTCCACTACTATTACCTCCTCCACCTTTCAGGGAATCTCCTCACCTGCCTCTTTTACTTGCCCTCTCATCCCTCTCTCCTTAACAATCCCTCTCCCCTCCATCATCCTTCCTCTCGACCCCCTCACTGCTACACACACCTGGACCCTCACTGCCCTTCATCAGCTTTATTTCTACTAGCTTCTTATATGGACTTTATTTTTTACTGTATCATGTTCTCTTTTCTACCTTTTGCTCTCCCTAGTGTATTGAGGTTCTACTAAATTTCAATTAATTTATATATTAGTTTAATTTCTTTAATTATTTTTTATAGTTACTTTCTGTATGTTCCTATTGGGTGTTCTCAATTATTACCGTGTTTTTTGTTCTATACAGTTGTTATACGTTAAATATATCATGGTATGCCACACTATGCAAAATTATGAAAAGCATAAAATAGCCCTGAATAAAAGTGATGCTGCTTTGAAAAACACAAGAGATTTTCCTGAGATCCATTTGGGCAAGTAAAGGAGACACGATAATGAAGACCACCGCCTCTCCACACAACACTTGTAGGAGACACGTGAGAGCAACAGATGGTCAAAGGGGCATCACCTCCCCAGCCACAGGTCGCCTCTCTCTTCTTCTCTCTCAACTCCTCCCTTATAGTCTCTTCCCCTCTTCTCCACTCCTGTCCCCTCTTCTTCCCTAGTGGCCCTCCCTCCCCTCATATCCTGCCTCTTGTCCCTCTTCCCTCCCCTCCTCCCCTCTGGCGCTCTCCCTACTCCCCTGCCAAAGCGGAATCTCTTCTAGGCGACGTTACGACTCTGAGACTGCCCACTTTGCCCGCCATGATTGTCGTTGCAGCCACTTTACTACCAATCACCCCGTCCACAACCACTCTAAACGTCGTGTTACCTGGAGGGGCACCGCCAGCCCAGCTCAGATGGTAGCCAACAGGGGTGAGGGAAGGAAGGGTGAGGGAGGGAAGGGGGAGGGGAGGGAAGGGGCAACACACGGGCCCTCTGATGTTCCCCGCCTGTTGATGGGACGTGCAAGTGAGGGAAAAGAAGGTGCTGGTGTGGAGGAATAGGAGGAGACATGGAAGGAAAGGGACTGGGTTATGAGGACGGTGAGTGGAGGAGTATGCAGCGTGCTTGTAGGAATCTGCGTTTTATGAGTCTTTTTTTTTTGTCTTTCTCTCTCCCTCCCTCTCTCTCTCCTTTGCTTTATATTTTGAGTTGGGAATCTGAGGGTAAACAGAACTAGTCCTACGTTCCTGGTTCTTAGTGTGTCAGGCTTTGTTTTTGTTAGTGTTTAGGTTACTCTTGTTGGTTTGTTCGGGTTGTTTAATTACTGTTCATTGCGTCACTGTTCCTTGTCTCCGTTTCTCTTCAGTGACATTACGACATCTTTACGAAATACACAACCGACCGGACCATTGCCTAAACACGGAAATTTATGTATCCGACCTCAACTTAATTGCACCCTAGAAAATGCAAATAGTAAACACCCTTTTGTAACCCCAAGAGAAAAAAAATACTTATAAATAGTTGTTTCAAGGACAAAAAAGAAGAAAATAATTATAATTTTGGCAAACAAAACCTATGCATTTTTTGGGGGTTACACTTTTTTTTCTTTTTAATTACGTTAAGCTAGACATAAGACAGTTGTTCATCATAAGGAAAATATATTAATGAATAATAATAATAATGGTAATAATAATAACAATAACAATAGGCCTAGTAACTGCACAATCATCAAGACAAAGCCAAAAAAATCCAGACGTCTCCAGTCCATCCAAACTGTCGAATTACCTCAAGTTTCCCCCCAAAATTAGGCCTATAGTCCATCCCAACTTACTTCTCCTTTCTCCCTTCATCCTTTCTCCTTCTGTCCCATCATTAAGGCTTTAATTATAAGGGCGGCCGCGTCTGGCTCGCTCGGGGCCTAACACGGGGATCCCATTCGTGCGAGCTGGTGGGAGGATCGGCGGCTGAGACCTGATTGTACGTCTTCCTGAATTCGTATGTAACAATTGAGGTTCCGCCCTGACAGCATAATGGTGGGCTTGGGCGTAATCGCAAAGAGGAGAAGTCGAGAGGTAAGGAAAGGGGGAATCACTGACAAGTTAACGCCTGCCTCCTCTATCCTCTTTCCTCTATCTTTCTTATTTTCTTTTCTTCCCCCTTCTTTCCCACGCTTTCTCAGTCTTGCATTGTGTTTTGTTTTATATATTGGATTTTTTCGCTCCGTTGCTGGTATAAAATGTTTCTGAAAGTATTGTTTGTCTAGCTAAGACAACTTCACTCCCACCCAGTCGTTATGGAAGGCGCCTCAACATGCCGCATATGAGGGACTGTCCCCTCACTCACTACGACCCTAACCTAATATTACGACCAGTATAAAAAATAGTAATAAAGCTAAGTGTTTATTGCTCAATGTCAAGAATGTATACACAAGTGTTCTAAATATCCACATGACGACACGCACAGCCACCCACGCACCTCGTTATATGGCTGGCAAACACGTCACTTATGTGTTCTTTGATACTACCGCTGATTAACCTGATAAAATGCTATTACTAAAGCTACATAACTAAGGAGGACATGGTTTCTTATCTAACACTGGTGAATTTAAGAACAGTTTTGCTTGTAACAGAAAAGTGATTATATATAAGGCTCTCTATGGAAAATATATCAGTACTTCACCATTATTTTCCAGTGACAGAAAATATGGATGAAAACAAACGGTATTGACACTACTAAAGAACATTCACTGAAACAATTACACTACGATGGAACAGAATTTTCAAACACTATTTACGTCGTAATGTTTAGTGAAAAAAAATCAAAGAGCACATGCTACCACTCCCTCCCCCCAACCACACACACAAACATACACACACAAACACACACACATCCGTCCCCAACTCACCGCCCAAACTCTGATTCTTTACAATGCGTCTCTCTACCCTCCCGCCCACCCTCGACCCACCTCTCTCCCATCATCACTACACATCCGCACCCTGTCACCCTTCACCCACCCTTCACCCTCGCTGAAACTTTATGGATTTCCTATATAACTCACACCAAGTAGCAGATGTTGACACAAAAAAAGTATGTATAAGTGGAATCGTAGTGAACCTTTCAGCGGCCATCATAACTCAAGGACACACACACACATGCGCACACATACACACACACATACATACAACCAAAAAAAATAGTACATCAGTTAAGGCTCGAGAATCAATCGTAGCAAAGAAGAACGGGACTTAGCACTGCCTCCGCCTTCTCCTCCTCCTCTTCCTCCTCTTCCTCTTCCTCCTCCTCCTCCTCTTCCTCCCCTTCTCCCTTTGTCCTCATCTTTGTTCTATTGTGTCTTTTTTCCACGCTTTTCCTGGTAATCTCTTCTTCCTCCTCCAACGCTTCCTTCCCCTTGTTCATGCTCTTTTCCTCCTCTTCCTCCTCCTCCTCCTTCTTTTCCTCCTCCTCCTCCTCCTCTTCAAATTCACCTACAACCTGAAGAGGCATGTGATGTGAATTTATTTATTTATTTTGCTTATTCTTTTAAAATACAAAAGCTCTGAAATGTCTCGTTATTTTCTGTGTGCTATAATTTCCATGTTCCTTTCTTTTTATTTATCGTACGTTCCTTATTTCTCTATTAACGGCTTTCATCTCACTATTTCTTCTACCTTCTTTTTATATTATTCGTTTCATCGGGTGGAGAGAGCGGGAGGGAGAACACCAATTAAATACGTTTAAATATTTCACAACCACACACTTGTAAAATAGATGGAATTTAAATATGTGTTCGAGTTCATTAACCTTGATTTTCTTTGTTGTATTTCTTTCTGTGAGTCTTAAAATAGTATTGATTATGTGACCTTTTTCATGACCGGGATTATGTACGTACACACGCTCTTCTGGCACGACATGCATTTCTTCTCTCTTTATTTCCTTTCTTTTTATCATAACCTTTCCTATTGTACTCTCTTTTTATTGCTTCAAATTCCGTTATAAATTATGAGCCGGTGTGCATGTAGGTATGTGTGTGTGTGAATAAGTAACTGAGTGGGTGGATGCATGAGAGAGAGAGAGAGAGAGAGAGAGAGAGAGAGAGAGAGAGAGAGAGAGAGAGAGAGAGAGAGAGAGAGAGAGAGAGAGAGAGAGAGAGAGCAAGAGAAAGTGATCAATACAACATCAGAGTCAACGTCTAGACGGAAGCCAAGCCCTCTGCTCGGAATGGTCTCCACGCCCGTCCACTGACAATCATGACGCCAGACAGAGGAACGTGTCCATCATTCACTAGGGTGGAGGCGCCGCTGATATATACATCTATTTTTTGCCCAACGCGACATATTTGTACCTGATCAGAGTATCACCTTTGTGCGCATTTGAAGAGTGTGCATGTGTCTGTGTGTCAGTGTGTGTGTGTGTGTGTGTGTGTGTGTGTGTGTGTGTGTGTGTGTGTGTGTGTGTGTGTGTGTGTGTGTGTGTGTGTGTCTGTGTGTGTGTGTGTGTGTGTGTGTGTGTGTGTGTGTGTGTGTGTGTGTGTGTGTGTGTGTGTGTGTGTGTGTGGACTGAGAAAACAAACACAGCATAATAATCTTTTCACGGTCCTCAAGTCAAGCAGGTGTTTTGTTTCTCCACTTGCTCCATCCGCCTCGTAATACATCGACACGCACATAAACAACACAGGATTCACACTTAATAACACGAAAACGGCGTCGAGGAGGAGGGGAGAGGGAACCCAACCCGCGGCGAGGCTGAGTGACAAACGGAACATCAGCCCGTTAGATGAAGGCGATAAGGCCCATCATTACATATCCATTAGAGGACCATGCACGCCACGCACTGTCGCTACAGGACCTTAATTATGCCCCGTCCCACTTAATTATGTTCCCACTTATTAGGGTCCGATGATATACGAATGACCCTGAAGGAAAGTATGAAGGAATGAAGGGGGAGAAGAGAGAGGGAAGACCTTGCAAACAGTGAAGGCAGTAATGATGTAGTAAAAATGACGTGTAGTAAGTCTTAGAATATAAAGATGAGGTGACTAAATAGGGAAGAATGGGATGGAATACGATAATGTTAAAAAGAAAGAGAGAAAGAGGATAAAACTAAAAAGCCAAAGAAAGAAACAAAGAGACGGTGAGACAGAGGTAAAAGGACGGTAAGAATGAAGGGATAGGAAAGGGGCGGCGGCTTGGAGATACAACATCGATAAATAGTCAGGTAAATTAAACGGTGATAAGATAAGTGCCATCCATCACAACCACGACAGAAGTCACACGATAACCATCTATTGACCACAGTTTAATGAGCCTTCCCTTCCGGCTCCATTTCTCACCTGCTTAAGGGAACAATGAAGGGTGTTACCTGATCTCAATGTCAAGATGGAACAGTTAAGGAATTAATAAGGGACAGCATTATACTCTCTCTTATCATCTTTATAAACGGTTTAGTGTATGTATGTATGTGTGTGTGTGTCTTTGATCTGTGTTAAGTTAAGCCCAAAACAATATGAATAAGAATATAATAACATATAATATAATGTGAATAGGAAGAAAAAGAAAAAAAATGAATCAATGAAGACAGCAATCTCAACCTTGGCATGGAGCCTAAAATCTATCCAACTCCCCTTTTACCTTTTTTTTTCTCACTTCTTCCACTTTTCTTCTCCTTCCCTCCATCCTCTCAACCCTCTCGATCCCTCTCACTCCTTCGTGATGTCTATCTTATCCTTCTCATACGATAACTCTCTATTCCTCTCTCTTTCCTCCCTCTAAATCCCCTATTCCCACCTCGTCATCTCCATCATCATCCCTCTCAGCCTCCTTCTTTACATTCTACATCTCTTTTCCTCCTCCACTCAAAGCCCCTCGTGCTACTCTTCACCATTCTCTTCTTTTCCTTCCCATCTCTTCCACTATCTCTATTTGCACAACTCCTGTACCCCTCCTCCCTATCCTTTTCCTCCCTTCTTCTCCTCCTCATCCTCTTCCCACTCCCTATCCCCTTCCCCGCTTCCGCCTGTGATACACCAAAGAAGACAGAGGGTCACATCCTGCCCTCTTCCTCCCGCCGTTACGTCAAGTTGGACACTCACGGGGAGATTCCGCTGCCATCTAGGTGACAAGGCAATGAGGGAACTTGGAAGGGCAAGATTCTCCATGACGGGGAAAAGTGGCCCTAAGAGGACATATAAGGAAGACGAGACCAGTGCGAGATGGAGGGAAAGCGGAGGAAAACGTGGCCAGAGGGATTTAGTGTCTCGTTGTGGGCGTTGTTTGGGGTTTTTCGAGCCGTGAAGCATTTTGTGGAATGATGAAATCCTGCGAAATAGAATTGTCACGGTGGTAAGGACTGGGGAGAGGGAGAGAGGGAGCGTGAGAGGGTAAGGAGAGCCTGGAAAGACGAGGGAATAGTAGGGACAGGGTGCGTGTGAGGGGAACGAGGGGTCAGAGTTGGAAAAGAGGAACAAGAAGGGGAAAAGGGAAAGGTACGTATATTAGATGGTGAAAATAAGAGGGCGGCACGTGGCGTATCCATTGTTCTTATTCATGACAACGAGTTTCTTGTTTATGTATTGCGGTGAAAAATAACCTGACTGTAATTTATATCTCTAAGAATAAATTAAATCATAAAACAACAACGAAAAATACATAAAAAAATATAACTCTTCCTTCACTGAATCCTGTAACCACGTTGCCGATTTTGTACTGAAGGAAAATATATATAAATAAACTTCAAAGGCAATTTCCGATTGACAAAATATATCCCCCCGTGGAAAAGACTTTTATTTAAGGGTCATGCTCGTAAATTTATCAGAGCCTATTGAGGAAGGAGATGCAGCGTGGGCAGGAGATTTAGGTAAGCAGGGGAGGGTATCACTTGATCACGTAGGCGCTGCAGGGAGGGCTGACCTTCCTTGACTTATACTGTTGACGCAAGGTTATCTAAGCTCCCGTGTTTGCCTTCGTGTGCCGTGTAACTGTTCGCTTCATCGCTTATTCACATGTGTTTGGTCGACGCGGCTGTGACCTACTAGTGTGCCGGGAAATTTAATTCAATGTAACAAAAAATTCTTCAGTGTGGCTGCTGAATAATCAAAATAATACTGAATTATAAAACTTTGTCTCGGAAAACATTTGCAATTTTCAGTTTGCAGTTCATTCCAGACTTAACAGCTTGTATAATTTAATTAAAATAATTGTACTTAATACAAATTGCAATCACACACACACACACACACACACACACACACACACACACACACACACACACACACACACACACACACACTCACAAACAAATATTTTAACTTAATAACAAAAATCATAAGAAGTAAGTTATATTACGTACAAAAATAATACGGAATATAAAATCGAAAACAAATGAGAGAAAACTTTAATTGATCAAAATTCCACAAAGAAACAGACAGAAATGACATCAAGGATCATGAGAGAAATAAAAGCCGAACAATAATCACACCAGAAAAGAAACATAAAATACGTTGAAAAAGTTTCCTTGTATCTGAAGTGAAACAGAAAATGGGATGAAGGTGGTGAAGAACAGAAAATGATAATAAGTGGTAATTTCAAGTAAAATATGAACGAAAGAGAAAAAATAACGAAACTTGGACATAGAAAATAAAACACTAATAAGAAAAACTTAATACCTAAGGAGGAGATGAGAGAAAAATAATTGCTAACAAAAGAAAAATAACATGAATCACAATACGAACAGAGACAAAAATAAGCACAAAAAATCTAAGAAAACGATAAATGTCAAGACCAAACGAGGCATGATAGATGAAATAGGAAAGAAAAACACCAAAAATACAAGAAAGAAGGGAAAAATGAGAGAGAGAGAGAGAGAGAGAGAGAGAGAGAGAGAGAGAGAGAGAGAGAGAAGGGACGTAACCGCACCACCACCAACGAGTAGGAGGGAAGTTGGCCACAGTCACCAGTTGATGTAATGAACGGAGGGAATATATTTGAATCTTAAATTAGGGCGTCCTCTGGCAGCCTAGCGCAGGAAGGAAGGGAAGGAGGAAAGGAGGGAGGGAAGGAATGGAAAGGGAGGGAGAAGGAAGGAGGGCTAGGTTGGCAGAGACACAGAGGGAGAGTAAAAGAAATGGGGAGGAGGGAAGAGGGACTATAGGAGAGAAGAAAGGTAAGACTGATGAGATGACTTGATGAATACTGAAAGGAAGGATTACGATGAGAGAGAGAGAGAGAGAGAGAGAGAGAGAGAGAGAGAGAGAGAGAGAGAGAGAGAGAGAGAGAGAGAGAGAGAGAGAGAGAGAGAGAGAGAGAGAGAGAGAGAGAGAGAGAGAGAGAGAGAGAGAGAGAGAGAGAGAGAGAGAGAATAGATTCCTCCTTTTATTTGCTTTCTTCTTTATGCGAGATATAGAAAATGAGAGAACTTACCCTACCACTAAATGTCGGGCGAAAATGAAGAGGGAAATAACCTTTAAACTAAGTCAGAAAACATGAAAGTAAAAATACCATGACCTCAACAAAATTACATAGGAAATAACACATCCATGAGGCTTCAACTCCACAAAAAAAAGCATCACAAATACATATAGGAAAACCAACACATTTAAGGGTTAACTACACCATCTTTGGATATAGTTGCAGTGGGAGAGCTACGGTGGGATGAAACATATTTGGACCAGTAAGATGGCTAGCTAGTTCCATGGTATAGAAGAGAAGAGCAGCACCAGGAAGGGGAGGAGAGAAGGAGGGAGATGTGGTAATGAGATTGGGAACGGTGTAAGGATTAGGCCACCATGCAGAAAGGAAAATGGATGATCTCCAGAATAGACTGTGAGAGGATTGTGGGGATCTGGGGACGTGACTGGCGAGTGTGGCAGCCATGACACTGCCTCCACCCTCTGCCTCCTCTTCTATTGTCTCCTGAAGGTGGATGAGGCTCTTGCTAAGCTGCCTCTTCCACCACGCCTATATATGTGTCTTTGGGTGATAAACTGGCTCTTTGTTTCAGATTTCCAGGTTATAAGAGATATGGAACAAAGGAAATATGTGAGTGTGTGTGTGTGTGTGTGTGTGTGTGTGTGTGTGTGTGTGCGTGTGTGTGTGTGTGTGTGTGTGTGTGTGTGTGTGTGTGTGTGTGTGTGTGTGTGTGTGTGTGTCCCAGTAGACCCTTGGACGATAGAGGACGTGTGGGAAGCCGAGGCCTCTTATGTACTTCCCTGTAATATGATAATCAGCGTGCTTGGAGCTCCTGTGTGTCGTCCTTATTTGAATATCCTTCAGAATTCTTTGGAAGTGGGGGAGGGAGGTGTCGTTTATAGCGCGGGCACGCCTGGGGGGCCTCGTCTCTCATCGTTATCACCTACATCAGGAAGGTCCTCGCTAGGGGGAATACACTGACCCTCCCTGACCTTTCCTACGTCCCTTTCTCACTCCTCCTCTTCCTCTTCCATGGCCTTAACACTCTTCCACACTGGCCTAATTCTTTTTAATTGTCCTACACAATCTCGTGTTAGAGTGTTTCTCTAAAAATAAATCCCGTGATAACGTTAAATAAGTACAATGCCACATGAATGAGACAATGGGAAAAGCATCGGATAAAAAGTTACTCAAACAATTTTTTTACGATGGAAACACTTGAGAAAAAGTCTTAGTTTTCGAAACTTATATTTAAATGGGACTACATTAAAAGTTTCCTCGTATTTTTTGAAGTTCTTAAAACAAAATGATTATGTAAACAAGTGAATTTGTACAAAACAAAGAGAAAAAACATTACGTTCAGAATTTTGAAGATAAAGAACACACACACACACACACACACACACACACACACACACACACACACACACACACATACACACACACACACACACACACACACACACACACACACACACACACACACACATACACACACACACACACACACACACACACACACACACACACACACACACACACACATACACACACACACACACACACACACACACACACACACACACACACACACACACACACACACACACACACACACACACACACACACACACACTCACTAATCATCAAGTGTCACGCCACCGCCGCCGCCGCCCTACATCATCGCCGCGTGCCAGTATCAATAATGCCGCACCCACGACGCAGGCGCAGGACCATTACAGGGACGCGTTAGGCCTAAGGCGGCACCGTGATGGAGTGTCCCTGGCGGCACCTCCATGACTCAAGGAGGGAGGGTGAGAGGGACGCAAGATACGACGGTAAAAAAAAAAAAAGTCATATAAAAATAACGATAGAAAAGGGAGCTGAGAGAGGGAAAAATATATTATCACCCATTTTTTTACTCCAATACATATTTTCTTGATGACTGGCGGGTCTCACAACAACAAAAAATAAAATGGATCTACACTCAAGAAAAGAAACATCGTAAATTGCAGAGCTATGATCAAAGAAATGTATGGGTAGTTTAAGATCATCGAATTTCAGGGGAGCGATTCACAAAAAGATTTAAAGAACACACGCAACAAAAACAGATAAATAAAGAAGGGGAGGGGTCAGTAGTGTATGAAGGGGAGGAGGTCTATATGGCGTTGAGATAAAGGCCTGGAGACAATAGCTATTGGTAGGCCTAAATGAATTTAATGGTCTGTGAGGGGGAGTGAGTCTGGCACTGCGTCAAGAGTGCCACCCTTGACCCCCATCTATCCTCCCTCCCTTACCCTCACCATCCCATCGGTTTCAGCCGCTCTCTCCCTCACACCCTAACACTCTTACTCACTCTGTTCTCCCCTTACCTTCCCCGCCCCCAACTGCTACAACTCACTCACAAAACTCACCACTCCCTCTCCTTCCTCACCGCCTCTCCCTCAGCACGGAAACAAAATCAGGATAGAGAAGGAAGTGAAAAGGTAACCAAAACAAAATTGCCTTTTCATCTTCACTTCACCTACGTCAACACGCTCATACTGTCCTTAAATAATATACGCACGTGTTAATACGCTTGCCTGTCATGTACTCTGCATAACAACAGTAACGTACGCCCACGCCCCTCCCCACCAAAACGCTTCCAAATCCACAAATTGATCAGCGGCAGCAAATATTAGTAAACAATCAAACAGGATTGATAATAATGCTAAACAGGTGCGATTAATGTGCATTTTATTTTTTTTACATCCAGATGATCAACAGTATACACATGTTAGCTTTTCATGGTGTGTGTATGTGTGTAAGTATGATGCACACACACACACACACACACACACACACACACACACACACACACACACACACACACACACACACACACACACACACACACACACTAACGCCTCACTTCAACTAATGGCCAATCGCGCTAATGACTCTTTAAGCTGCTGTAGAAAAAAAAATAGCAACAAGGGAGGCTCTTCTACTCCCCCACAGCCTCCCTCTCCCTAGCAGGTCTGTCCCGTCTTCTGTCCCCTCATCTCCGTGGCTAAGAGGCTGATGAAAATATGAGCATCACTTGGTTTAATATTTTCTGATTACATTTTTAAAAGATACATATTAAGTGGTTGCTAATGAGATATATTCAAGGACGCGGCGAAGTATTTAAGTTAAACCTTTATCTAATAGAGGAGATTATATTTATGAATATATCTGAATTTCCAACTGGAGTTTATATTTTTCTTTCTTTTAAATGTTTATTCTTAAGATGTACGAGGGTAACACGAACTGGCATCATCACCGCGTTGATTCATGTATAAACGCGACGCTCTTAAGTATTAGGTTACTTGTAGTTAAGCTTCATTTATTAGATCAAATCAAGGGTATTAAGATAAGGAAAACCACCAGATTCACCTCCAGGCAAGTCAACATCCCTCCCTCCCCCCCATTCCTTGTCAACGAATGAATTTCCTGCATGACGCTCAAGAAGAGGAGGAAAGAAACTAAATAAAACTAAACGAACCTATACCCAAATAAAAAAAAAAAGCAAGTAATAAGATCAAATAAATAAATAAAAAAGTGAGGGAATATTATATGTATTGAAAACTTACTAAAATAAAGAGAGAAACACTATGAAAAAGGAAAGCTGTTGTCAAGGAAATGCGTAACTTCACAGAACAAATTTAGTGGAACAAGAAAAACGTCGAAAAATGCTTGATATAAGAGAGATAAAAAGAGAGAGAGAGAGAGAGAGAGAAGAGAGAGAGAGAGAGAGAGAGAGAGAGAGAGAGAGAGAGAGAGAGAGAGAGAGAGAGAGAGAGAGAGAGAGAGAGAGAGAGAGAGAGAGAGAGAGAGAGAGAGAGAGAGAGAGAGAGAGAGATATGGGAGGATGTGAAATGTGAGAAAGGCTGTGATGGTGTGATGAGTGGGACAGGAAGGGGGGTAATGTAAGGGGAAAATGGAGCATCTCTCTCTCTCTCACACTCTCTCTCTCTCTCTCTCTCTCTCTCTCTCTCTCTCTCTCTCTCTCTCTCTCTCTCTCTCTCTCTCTCTCTCTCTCTCTCTCTCTCTCTCTCTCTCTCTCTTTCTGATTCATCAAGAAGAGGAGTGAACAGGAAAAAGAATGTAATATTGAGCACAGTCCATCACAGCTCCGGAGGGGTCGCCGCTCCCCTGCCACTGCCACATTCCACACTCTCTCCTCTTCCCCTTTGCTACACGCTATTTTTATTCATTTACACACTTTTATTCTCTCACTTTTGCCTATCCGCTTATAGATGGGATTACTTTAGGAAGTTGCTCGTCTTAATTGGAGTGAGTGGTAATCGTATCGTTTGCTGAGGTGTGTGTGTGTGTGTGTGTGTGTGTGTGTTTGTGTGTATGTGTGTTTGTGTGTGTGTGTGTGTGTGTGTATGTGTGTGTGTGTGTGTGTGTGTGTGTGTGTGTGTGTGTGTGTGTGTGTGTGTGTGTGTGTGTGTGTGTGTGTAAAGAAAAAATAACCTTCGTTTTGTCTTTTTTTCTCTATGATTTTGTTCATGTGGAATGTGTGACCTTGGTTTTGAAGCATCTTTCTTTTTTTTCTTAATTTATTTACTTTATTTCCTTATCAATTTTTTCTCTATCCCTTTCTCTCCCTCTCTTCCTTTCTCTTTCTCATTCTCCTTCTTACACACACCCTTCAACACTTCATCACGTCCAAACAGAAGCAAGAAACTACTTCGTAATTCATTATGACGTGACTTTCGCCCGTAACGTGGTTGTGGTGTAAAAGTTGTCAAAGTTTCTACATCGATCATAATGTAACAGTGCAGTCTGTATGAATTAGTTAGAGAAAAGTATGTCAAAGTAATGAACAGCAGCGTCAAAAAAAAAAGTTTATTCAGAAATTTCAAAAAGAATTCATTAGGTAATTAGGAATTTCAACCGTGAAGTGTTTCTATTTATATATATTATTTCGATTTTCTGTTGGTATGTTGTAATGCATTGGAAAAAGGTGAGGCCATTATCACGTACAGCATTGTTATCGTCGAATGCATCACGTATACAGGTCATGTTTTTGCATAATTTTTCGTAACTGTGTCAACGTTTATATCAGGAAAAAATCAAATCAGTGAAAAGGTAAAGCATACATATAATAATCAGAACATACTGAGTGTTCATGTCATTTAAAGCCTTTTTTCTCCAGTTTTACATTGAATTCAGTTATTTCAGTCACATTCTAGGAAATGATACACCAACGGACATTAATCCCATTACGTAATTATCTCACAATGCACGTATACGAATAAAATAACAAAACATATCCACTTAACTATTAATAACGCAGGAGTCTCCCATTAACACAGCCATACATACTCCCGGGTAAGGACCACGGACACTCTGCCAAGTCTGTCCAGCTCTACTACACGTCAGAAAGAAACATATAGTGTAAGGAGAACTGCATCATCATATACAGCGTCAGTGAACTGCGTGTTGACCCCGACTATTGATCGACAACGTTACACTGAACTGCAATAGCCTGGCACACTAGGAAACCTTCATCACGAGCAGCGTCATGGTCGTCTACACCGCGGAGTATCCTAACGCTCGGTAACTAAGCGTATCTAAGTGTTCTCAACGTTTTACCCTTTCTATTATAGCTTCATATTTACTTCATCAACGTATAAACTCCTCGTCTTGGTCAGCTATCTGTCCAGCGTTATAAAGTCTCCGTTCTCCCAATTTTGCGACCGACTCCGTTTTCTCTCTCTCTCTTTTATCGTCGTTTCCCTTCTCGTAACAGCAGGTTCCCATTTTCTATCTTGCACTGCGCCATAAGTCAGCGTAATCCCTAATCTACCTCATAATTCTAGTCCTAATTAATACTTGTCGGGTCTAACTGTAAGAAGGTAATTTGCTCGAGTATAACTGCACGCAAAAATGGCCCTTCATGCCCTCCCTGAACGCTTGCAACAAACGCCCCTGTTGCTCTCAGGCCCGATAAGTTATTACCCCCCAAAAACGAGTTTCACTATAATAATCGCCAAAATTTTCCAATCATGCTTTTGCTGGAAATTAATTCTCTCTACGGAGTTTTATTTTGTTCATTATTGACTACAGTAAATAGTGCAAAAGGAGAGTAATAACTGCGGGAGGTGGACGCTAGAGAGACTTGGCTACCGCTGCTGCCCGGCACTAAGGCACGACTACCGCAGCAATGGTCGGGAGGTTGACGTAACCTTTATTGAAGGGCAGCCGTACTGAGGTGCTGAGCCGTATTATACCGCCACTAATATTGCTCGATGAACACTTCCCTGGTACTTCAAGAATCGACCTCAACGTTTGCCAGAGACACGTTGAGAAGTGAGCTATTGTTTCATATAAGACAGCTACCGCCCAACACAATCCTTTCATGTGAAAAAAATATAAATAGAATTCCAAGTCTGGCGCATGCATGGGCTGTCAACATCTGGGCACAGGAAGGGCCTAAGCGAGGGAGCGTCCATTAGGCGAGAATGGCCCATTGTAGCTATTTGATTCTGATCCTAATGGCCCGAAATCAATTATAGCCTTGTGTCTTGGAGCCTCGTGATTAACTAGCTCGTTTTTTGATAACTATTTATTACACACTGCGCGTTACAAGGGCGTAAGCGGCAGATAAGGCCGGCCAGGCTTGAGGGCGGGAATAATGGTGGGAGGAGGACGCGTGGCTGACCTTGTACGCCTCTACCACAGAGTTGTCAACAGGGACTTCTGTCTGTGGCGGGGGCCTCACGCCCTCCCCCACGCCCGACCCCGCTGCGGGTGTTCAAGTAGGATTTAAAAACAAGGTCTTGCAGCGTCGAGTTTCGAGCGAGCGCCGTGTTCCTGCGGCGGCACAAGGCAGGGTCAGCGGGGACTCACCTCCGCCGCCTGACACTTGGGTAAAGATGCAATTATTTTGCCAGACAACACAGATTTACGGCCGGTGCATAATCGTGTAATCTTTCAAGGGATGTATTCGTAAAAAGAATTATCAAATATCTCCTCCGGGACAATTTATGGGTTACTCGCAATAGGCTGACTCCTCCTTTCTCAAGCTGTAATTTACTAAGCATCAGCACAGTAATCATGGCCATTAATCATCCTGGCGTTGCTCCGCCCACCCCACTGACTCATGAGGCCGGTATCCCATAGCGGTGGGTCACTTATACCCAGACTTTTCACCGCTCAGGCCACGCCAACCTAGGAAATGGCGCGGCCTGGCAGGACCTCAAAATGTGCCTCCTCCCCACACTGACCTGCGGCAGTCATGCAAGAACTTGTGAGAGTTTAAAGAAAAATAATGCGCAAAATCACAAGTCACATGATCTTGGGCTTATAAAATTTATCTTAACACTTATATGACAAAGATTTATTGTCGTGTGGGAGAAGAAACAAAAGAACGAACGACCAAGCTCTCTTGTCCCTAAAGTGTCCACATGCTTTGGTTACACTTTCTCCTTCTTAAATATTAAATCGGGGTCTAAGTAACGAAAAGAGACACAGATATATATGAACAAAATATTACAACACACCCGTGATCCATATTAGAATAACTAAACAAAAACTGATTCAGTAACTAGAGAAAAAAATATATGTATGTATAGTTTTATATATATTTTTTTGTGATCACTTGTCCTGATTGTCGGGAAGCCTTTATCTTGGCTGTCCACCGTCCGTCATTGGCAGCCCCGTGTACCAGAGACAAGCGCCATCGATTACTCGTGTCGTGGAGGCCAGACTCCTGCCAGACGCAACGGCAACACACTCCACGACAACGAGAATAAAAAGTATGTAAATCTCTAAAGATGAAAGGAGTTTTAATCACAAAAGGTAACTTGACATACACGCTAGACAGGAGCATCCTTAAAATATTCTCACCAACCAGTGAAGTTAAGGTATCAATGAATTATCTCCTTACATCACTTCCACCATAAATCCAACGTATACAAAAAAAAAATAAAAGACTCTTGAGCACGAATGCCTTAAAAGCCTGTAACTCCTATTAGCTCCCCAGCCCGAGACAAGTTGATGAATTAGAAGCGAGTGAAGCCAAGCAAGAGTTTACGATAATGGCTTAGACCTGCAATAGAGACGTACGACCTGTGTGGGCGCTGATCAATAAACATTACCGGTCGAGTCGCTGGTCGCGGCCGGCAGATGGAGCCTGTGAGTTGGTCATGACTTAGCGGCTAATTAACTCGATCAGACTTTATATTCAGGGGAAGCAAAGGGTTAATTAGTTTAAGATGAAAACAATGTCTAATTAGTGCACATCATGTTATTATTCATCTGAGTTCACTAGAAGAAAAAAATTAGCCCCACGTTTATGTTTAAAAAGTAGTAAATAAAAAATAAACCATCAATGCAAATACTTAATATATTGCAAAAGAAACTACAAGTAAAACCAAAAACAAAAATCACCCAATACATGAACAGAGAAAACAAATAGTGATAAACAAAAATAACAAAAACATCTCAGTGAACCAGGTCAGGAACCCAACAGGAAATTAAGAGCCTCATCACACACGTCCAACGCTATACCACATTAGCGAAAGAGCGCTTGTTTGTCCGAGAGGAGGCACTTTAGATGTAGTGGAAACAGTCACCACTAAGGGGTGAGGGGGAGGGGGACTCACCAGGTCGAGGGGAGGGAGCCAGGTGCATCAGCCACCCCGCGCCGCAATGTTACCAAGTACTCCATGAGCCCGACCGCCCACCACCCTCAGTGAAATCCCTTAGATTTTATCACAGCTTCACATTTTCCGGGTCGCGCTCAAACTTCACCTACTTGCAAACAGTTTACTACGCATTATATTAGATGTTTTTCATTAGTGTCAAGGGTGATATTTTAAACGCCTTGGGACCTAAATACTCGCCCTGCCCTACACCGGTAACCACAACCATGACCTACCCCTCCGCCATCACAACAGAACATAAATATGACCACCACGTATATCAGGTCGCATTGAAGAACTTTTTTTTAACCTCTTCTTTATGTAGAGAAGCAAAATAGGTGTTTGGAAGTATAGAAAGAATAGCGATGTGAAATTCGTGAAATCCTACCGAAGTTTAGGTACACAAAGGTTCTCAAAATTGCTTTGCAGGAGCGTCGCTGTTGTCCACTTTACGTATAATTAACCAGGAGCTACGAAACTCTTTCAGAATTCTTTATATCTAATTATTTCCTTTAACAAGCTCCACGTTCTAATGCAATTACCTCGATGAGTTGCCTCACAACAAATGCATCGTCGCCACCGCCGCCGCCGCCGCTGCCAGCCCGGGAAGCATTAGTGAGGCGAGATTTACAACCGATTTCAAGCAGCATCAGAAAAATAGTGGTCAGAGAGGAGTGAAAGCTGGAAGGTGGAGGAACGTGTGAGCAGCTTCAGAGAGTTACTGCTAAGAGGGAAGTCACAACAAACAGCAATAAACATAATTGTAATATAAACATGAATACAATTAGGACGTAGAATATCATCTCATGTATAACTTATGTATATTTCTTATGTTTAGAATACGCTAATAATTTGTCTGCAAAAAGCATCTTACAAATTGTTTTCAAACGGTGTCGAACATCTACATAGTAAAGAATAAATAAATAAATAAACAGATACTGCTTCAAAATAGACTTAATGTTTTGATCTCAGCCATAAAAAAGAAAATCAATTAAACATCAAACAAAATCTGATGTAAAAACAATCAAGACGAGCTACAGCACCAGAGGCGGAAGCAGCAGCAGCAGCAGCAGCATTGGCATAGGGGTAGTAAATTGAAGCGAAGTATGAGGCCTGAGGGAGGGGAGTACAGCAGCCAGTGTGTGTTCCTTTGCTTCCATGCTCACCTCCTACACACATCTTTTTCTACACCAACACAGACGCGAAAATTAAAAGCTCCTTCAAATATGGTATAAAAGAAAACACTTCGGGATCATGTATAATGTTTATCATATGCAACTAATTAAAGTGAACACAAACGAGAGCTATTACTCTCATATAATTAGCATGAGTATCGCTGCATTTATTAAGGAAATTCGTCTATTACTGCAATCAATCTGACATTTTTTGCTGGCCCCAGTTAAAATATCACTCGTTTACCCTGCCAACCAGTTTGGTGTCCAACGCTGAGATATGGAAGGGGATGCAATAATGGATTAATGACTGCATTAGCATAACATCGAGAAGAGGGCTATCATGGCTAATAAAAAGAGTAATGAGGGTGCGGTGAAGAGGTGCGTGTGGGGACGTAAACGGCATGGAGTTAATATGACGAATCGTTGCATGATTAAAGGTGAGGCGCG
The DNA here is from genome assembly GCA_036785275.1 of Cancer borealis. Taxonomy (NCBI): domain Eukaryota; kingdom Metazoa; phylum Arthropoda; class Malacostraca; order Decapoda; family Cancridae; genus Cancer; species Cancer borealis. The sequence goes on from JAXIVD010000402.1 coordinate 59,058, forward strand.
GCAAGCATTCTGTAGTGATGTTTTCGAAGTTTGTGTGTTATAAAAACTGGAGACGCCGCGTCGACTCATACCACTCTGAACTTTGGCTTGACCTACTGATGGTCGCAGCAAAAAGGAAAGGTTTGGGAAGGGAACGACGTGCATTCTATAACTCATAGTAGTCTAGCTGGTACAAAAATAAAGAAAGAAACTAAATAGATACAAAAAATTAAGTTCATTATGCTTACCAGTGTGAAATGTGAATAACAGCAATAGAAATTCTGCACTATAACCCTTCATGCAATACGAGGAACATAACTTCGTTGCACGATCTGTCACACAATAACTTTATGTCACAAGGCATCAAGTAGGAAAGTGCTCAAGACCCGCAGTGCTCAGTATTCCCATCACGTCACTATCACATCATTAGCAGAGATGTGGCCAGCAGGGTGCTCACGGGAGGGAAAAATTACTGCAAGATTGGTATTCTGTTGCACTGAAAAACGGTCGCAATGCGCATATAGATTGCGCAAACTCTGTCCACTGAAATAAGATATACGGTCACGGCGCATCCTCTTGTTTCTTGATATTTGAGGCAAGGCGGGTTGCCATCTATCCTCCCACACAACACAACATGCTACCACAAGGAACACTCGAGTCACAAAATACCTCAGGATCTACAGTTGAAATTCCTAAGTGTTTTGTGATTCACCCTCATCATCACCATTGGGAACACCGTTTTCTCCCGTCGTGAAATTTAGTGCAAAGAGTATAAGAATCTATTGTGTGAGTGAATCTGATACAAAGCTGAGGTGTCTCGCGGATCTAAGGATGATATGCTACATAAACATTAATTTTCCATCACTGTGCCAAGCCAGGACCAACAAACATGTGACCCAATCTGGTGACTCACACGTAAAGTCCCGAAGATGGCGAGTTATTTCCGTTTCGTGTAAGCCAACACTGCAGCATCACACAAGAAGATTACGGCGGTGGAGTTGTGTGGCGAGGCGTTGCATATGATAGCAAACAAAGATGGACCCAGAACCTTGCGGAAGCACCGAGTCTCGTAGCAGATAACAACACGTGAGGTCCAGTAAACACTTTCACCTTCAACAAATATACCGCAACACAGGACAAGTTGCAACACACCCGGCACAGCACGAGGACCAGAGCACACTTGGCTGAGGAACACGTGATGGTGTGTGAACCTCTGACGTATCAACACCCCGCGTCGCATTAAGGCGTCGTGGGCTATATCCATCACGACCTCCCTCAACAGGTGCAAAACTCCAATGGGAACCACACGCGGCGGCAACAGACTCCTCCAAGACGCAGCATATGCACACTAAAACCAACACAGCGTCATATGGCAGTCAGGGGGAGAGGTTCCTTCCGCCCACACACTGCACAAGGTTACCACACAATCTTCCCGTACCCATCATCTGAAAAACACATGCACACTCCCCACACCCTCCACATGGGCATCAGGTAGCATACTCACTGCTGTTTGCTGATAGAGATGAACGTTACTTCAAAATCACAAACCACACACTAGAGCACAAATCCCCCGGTTATCCCACACGCCCGTACACGCCGAGACTGTAAGCAACCCTCGCACAACACCTGAACTATCTACTGCACTGGGCCCTATACGCGTCTCCAAAGGCCCCCACCTCCTCCCCCACCGCTCCCCCATGCACCCTGCATCCACCCCTCCTGACCCTCCCCTCTTACCTCACCCCCCCTACTGTCTCCTCCTTCTTCTTCTTCTCCACCTTGTCGTCCTCCTCCCCTTCCTCCTCCCACTTTGGCGTTGATGGTGTCTGCAACTACCCCAAGAGCGACAGTGCTAGTGAGGTGCATGGTGAAGGCAACATATGCAATCATTTGGAAGAACATCAAATTCAGTCTTTTGCTTTTTGATTCCAATATGGCAACTCCGGTGTATGAGAGGGTTGCAACAAACGATAATTTAGGTATTTAAGCAAGTACGAAGTCTTGTGCGAAACACTCCGACACGATCATACTTTCTTTACGTTTCATAGTGCGCGATGAGCGAAAGAAAAGCAGACGTTATGGTATTTATTTTACCCGGAAGGTGAGACAAATTATGCTAGAAGTGACAACCGGATCGAGAACACCTCTCGTAGATCTCCCTCAAAGGTGTTTTTGCACGCCTCCCCAACAGGAAAACGACCCATATTGAGCGATTAACTTAAGTCCATGATGGCTGGTGACGCCTCGCAATAAATTACTGTCCCCCGCACTCCCCCTCCCTCTCCGCCCCCTCTAATTATCACCATCCTGCGACCTCCCTCACAGCTGCACCACCACAATCCTTTACCACTACACCACCATCACTACTACTACACCAACACTAACGCCGAACACACATCCACAACTCTCCTCACTTGTGGTACTCGCCTGCCACAAAGGCCATTCCTCACCTCAGCCACGGATACTAATGCTTTCAACACCACATTCCCAACTGATCTCATCATCACCATTATTTTCACCACCACTCACTCCCTAGATACTATATCACTACTTTCCCCATAACCACAACATACATAGTCTCTCCTCGGTACCTACATTCACTCTTCCTTGCAGCTTCACCGCTACAAACTCTTGCCAACCAACAAACATCGGAAAAATAATAATAAATATGATAATCTTCGCTTGCCCCCAGACATCCACAAGCAAAGTGACAACAACAATTTTAATTCCTTTTGTGTGGAGCTTGCTATCTCATTTATAAGTATTACGACTCCTAATGCCACACTCAAGCAACAGGGGATCATAACACATACTGTCATTAATATAACATTCATTGTTCAAAACTGGTCACCCTCTGATCCTATCAACGCCACGACCTGCCCCGTTACAGTACACACCCACTATTTCCTTACTAACTCACTCCTACACTTTCCAGCACCACCACCAACCTCCACCTCACTCTTACAACTCCATCTGCCACCACGACACTACCACAATATTGCATCCATGTGGGAGTCTGACATAAAAACGCTTAGTAACTACATGAAAAATGGCCACAGTAGCAAACGTCACCCGGTTCCCTTGGCCACATGTTTCGCTCCTTCACCACAGCCGTTCCACTTCCCGGTCAACACTGTCTTTCAATAACAGTCACTGACTCATCACTGTTATCCTAAAATTTTATGGAGCATAAAAAAAACAAATTTCCTGCCTCGTTACAAGTATTGCAATTGCACTCTTCACCGCTGTGTCAATTCTTGTAGCCATTTCCGCGGTTACAAACCATATTCGTGATTGAAGTTTAATGGTTATGATCGAGACAAGACACTCACACCAATAAACTTACATAACTAAGATCATCACCACTACCGTTGTCACAATTCCTTTCAGTTTTGCAGTTACTGTTACAATAATGTCTCTTTTTCCCATTATCACATCAATAATCTATTTTTCTCTGTTACCAACTCGCCTTCCATTTTTACCCCACAACCACTTTTACTTGTTTTTCTTTCTCTACACTTCCTGTAACATATCGACCCGTCATCATGAAAACAACCTTTCTGCAAACTAAAATGCTGTATATTCCTAAACTTGCCTTGATCTTGTTCTCTACAATATACCAGACTCTGACCACCTCCCATCTACAACCACTAACCAAACTACCACTTCCTTCATCCTTCACCACTACCACTATCATCAACACTACTACCACACCCTCACACTAACCTCTACCACTACAATCGCCCATGCACCGACCATCTCAATCCTTCCCTACCACTTCCACCTTACCTAACCTTTCTCCCCAACACAGCCACCATTACTACCACCCCCACCACCCCCCACCACCCCCCACCACCGTCTCTCACCACCAAGAAACTGAGCTCAACACACAGACAGCCATATTTATCTCTCTGGCGGCATCTAATTCTTGCAGTTCACCTCCAGTTCATCAGTTTGTCAGAGGAAAAAAGTTGCCGTGCGACTTTCAGAATGTTTTTTGACATGTTTCTGACTTGGCTTATGCTTAACTAGTGTCCTGAGAGGCGGAAAGGAGAAAACCAAGAAAGTCAGTTGATGGTCTAAGTGAGAAGAGTGTGAGAGTCTTCCAAAAGAGATGTTAAGTAAGTGTAGGTGTCTTACATATAGTTGTCTATGTGTGCTGGATTGTATTTCTTCAGGATGCGAGTTCCCTTCAACTGCAAACTTCGTCTAATATATAAGATCAGTTAAAATCCAGGTGGTTGCTGAGATAAATTTGCTTGTCACAGACTCTTGCCTCGCAAAGTACAATATTTTACGGTAGATTTTAAGTTAGATTCAAGTGGGTCTCCCATAAAATGTTGAATCTTAAGCAGCTATTGTCTAGTGCGAGGATAGAAATAAATTCCCTTTGGTAGCCGTGAGACTTCAGAGGCAATTAAAAAGATATAGAAAATTTCCTGGGCTGTAAACGTCAAGGAAACGATTAAGGTGGAAGTCTTTTAGTGTATATTCTACATTTAGGTGGCAAAGTGAGAACAGAGAACAGCCCGATTAGCCTCCCTTCGGCCCTCCTTCAGGCTGGCGGTGGTGGTGGTTTGTTTAGTGAACTTTCCTGCATTGCTTTAACTTTTTCATCTAACAAATCAAACATCCGACAAACCAGTAAGAAGAGTTGCATAATAAAGGAACTGCTATCGGTATGAGAGCAATTGTGTTTATTTATCTTTACGTTAACTAAGTACTTTTATATTCCATTATCGCATTAAGTACTATCAATGGTTGCTTCATACGTAAAAATACCTCAATTTTAGCTACGAGTTTTATAATTTGTTCTTAGTTTCATCGCAGAGTATAAAGAATTAAAAAAAATACATTATCTATTTATATACGTGTATTTTCATCCTATGTTTTTGAGAATTGTAAACCTTCAAGTATTTTCTTAAATGAGTATCAATCATCGCAATCTTGGGCACACTTTAACTACATATTAACATCAAATCAAATACTGAAATTCATCCACGAAATCTCCACAAATTAAACACCATGTCTGTTTGGGTTTTTTTTTATACATCTTGATCAGACGCAAAAAAATTTACCTGCATTCTTACACGACATGAATTTCCCTTAACGACTCCCACGAACCCAAAACCAAGAAAAAACAAACTAGACAAACGACCGCCACGAGTTACTGTATGTATTCACTCGCCTTCCTTGTCTAGACGGCGCGTGGCTGGTACTCTTAGGGTGAAAAAGAAAGCTGTCCCACCCCTCCACGGACACACGAGGACCTGCCAGCCACCCTGCGGTACCCCTCTGCAGCAGAACACGGAACACCCCGCGGCAGCCTCCCTCTTAGACGCATCAACCCACAACACGAGTCCACAATACCTCGCCCTTTTGACACGTACACAAACCATTAAGCTCGCGACGCCACAAAACCAGTAAACCTCCATCATAAACCATTCTTTCTCCCCTCCTCCTCTCTCTCTCTCTCTCTCTCTTTCTCCTTCCCTCTCTTTCTCTCTCTCTCTCTCTTTCTCTCTCTCTCTTTCTCTCTCCCTCTCCCTCTCCCTCTCCCTCCCTTGGAACGAACACAGTCAGGCGCCGTTTCCACTATCAACCGAGGTTATCGCTAGAGATGTATGCATATGTATACTGTATGAGCTTGCCACACATCTCCAGCTCCCTCAATGTCCTCTGTATAAGACACTCAACCAGATACAAATTTTCCATTGACACACGACAGATGCATTACATTGTTTTTTGAATCCACAAATAATTTCATACGACAACCGGATCTGAGCAGCAACTTTAAAATCGTGATATAAAAAAAAAATCACATCCTGTCGTGGAGAAATTATCAGGGTGGATCTATGCTTGAGCGATTCTGGCGGTGTCGCTGTCTCCCAATGTGCTGGGAAAGGTGTAGTGTGAAGACGTGTTTGATTCATTGCTCGCCTGCCCCGAAAGAGACTAAGAGAG
>JAXIVD010000402.1:70000-85000 GCA_036785275.1 Cancer borealis
GGTTTAAATTATCATTGGCACTTTTTTCCTGTGTGCTAAAGTAGGTCAGGGCTTGTTCAACCTATGCCTGGATGCTTTAATTACTCTGGCAACTTTGTGCACGAGGCTGAGAGAGAGAAAGAGGAAAGACGAGAACTTAAGAGTTATTGGGGATTAGCAGCAGGGAAAAAATGTGAATCCAAGTGTACTACAAAGAATAAAAGTACATAAAACAAACCAAACACAAACACACACACACACACACACACGCACACACACACGCACGCACACACACACACACACACACACACACACACACACACACACACACACACACACACACACACACACACACACACACACACACACACACACACACACACACACACACACAAGAGGAATAATGAAGAGAGCAAATCTGCTAATGTCATCCCCTCGTTATCAATAGCATGCCAGGCAGAATTTGAATTGTTGTTAATGACGTTCGTCTCTACATACGAAATTCTTCTCATGCAACATCGCCACGGCCGCCTTGTGGTCGCTCCCTCATCATGCATAAAGTAGCTCCTCTTATACGAGTATATACAACAATTAGCCGTGTAACCAGGCTAAAGTGTCGTCCAGAACAGGCTGCGGACTTAGTGATTGCTTCAAGAAAAGCATCCACCTCAGAGGCTCCGTGGGAGGCAAGTGGCAGACGATGAGGCAGCTTGTGCCTTTTATTGCCATATTTTCATAGTCTTTTGTCCGCCAAGCAACGCAGGTGTCGACTGTGTATTGTTAATGCTGTCATACTGTTTATGTAATAATTCTGGTGTAGGACCAAGATGACAAAACTATGATATATATGTATGTATATATATATATATATATATATATATATATATATATATATATATATATATATATATATATATATATATATATATATATATATACATATACATATATATATATATATATATATATATATATATATATATATATACATATGTATATATATATATATATATATATATATATATATATATATATATATATATATATATATATATATATATATATATATATATATTGCAGAGCTTCTGCAAATAAAGTTTATCTACTTATCACTTATTAATTAATTTATTAAATTATTTCAGTTAAATGTTGAGTATAAATCAAAGCTCATTGTCTCCCTTAAATCAAAGAAATACCTAACCTTACAATGTAGCAGGTAATCCTTACAATCCTCCCCACACCCTCAACACAATGGAGATGGAACAGGTTTTGCTTTCAAGTTCCTACAGAGTTCTGTCCTTCACAAACATTCCCAGCGTGCAGAGGATAATAATGCGATAAAAACTCTCAGAATCAGGTGGCCATGAAGGAAAGCATTCCTTGCCGCTGGTCGGTGCCGCAGCGGGGTGGCGGCGCAGCGGGTGCGCGCTGCGGCCGTGGCGCAGACACGCCGCCACTCAGCAAGGTGCGAGCCAGTGCCGCGACGACGAGAACAATGTCTCGTCCCGTCTCCACCCTCACATGAGTAGAATATGAAACATTCTGAACAAGGTGCTCCTGCATGGACATAGTCTAGCACCACACCCAAATTTCTGCATCGAGGTCTCAGTATTAAGAAATTGTAGCATTACGGAGGGCGTGTGTGACCGCGACGCCTTGGAAAAATAGCCAAAGATAGAATAATAATTTTGTGGAGAATATTAGTGCTTGAAGTGTTCATCCCACTAACTTTACCTTCCCTGAGAGGAACACACCACACTCCCACCTCCACACCCCTCACACACAAAATTATTATGATCACTATATAAACATACTATATATATATATATATATATATATATATATATATATATATATATATATATATATATATATATATATATATATGTGTGTATATATATATATATATATATATATATATATATATATATATATATATATATATATATATATATATATATATACTAGGGAAGTTGCAACACATATATTATTATATATAATAAACAAATATATATATATACATACATATATGTGTGTGTATTTTTTTTTTTTTTTTTTGTGTGTAAGCTTTATAATACATTTTGTTCATAATATATCATTCACTATTTCCTCTTTGTCTCTCCTGCAGCTATATGTATTTTATAATTTATTAGAACTTTAACAAAAAGCCAAAATGTACATCTATTGTTAACTTTTTTCCTTTTTTTCCTACTGGGCTAATTTTTTCCATTGAAGCAAATATGCCTATTAAGTGGCGTTATTAGTTGTGTAGCAAACATCTTCGAAAATTACGGTTTTATTTACCTTTAATGAGTTTAGTAATGTAATTAGACAGTGTGAAGTCATAAACAGTAGCAACCTCTCCTCAAAAAAGAGGCAACATTTTTATTGCAAGTATTGTCTTGCATTTTGTATTATAAATCCGTCCAGAATTACAGTCAACAGATGTAAATGTGTTAAATCGTGGAGCGTTAGGGGAGGGCGACCACAGGGCCGCCACCAGCCGCGCCTCTTGATCTTTACCAAGTGTTATCTGCCACTGTTTAGGGTCAAAAAGGACTTAACCAACAGACAGCAATAGAACCCACAATACTATTAAATGCAGCAGGAGCGTCGCCCTTGGCCCTGGAGCGGCAGCGAGTGGTTTATAAAGGCGGCTTAATGTTTCCCCCACGGTGACGATATGGCAGCCGCGCGACTCCCCGTGGTGCGCCAGGATTGCAATGACTAATATCCGCTCAGAATATCTCCCTAACAACTCTACGAATCACTAAAGGTCATACACGTTCGAAAACCTGCTATTTAATGGAGGTCGTTATTGAAAAACATGCGGTAAACACCACTGAGCCCTGAGAGAGGGTCATGAGTGAACAAAGATTGTAAGGACACAAGAAATATCGGGAAGAAGTGCAGGATGGTGAAAGCGATTTTCGCTCAAGATGTTGGATGAGCTTAACCTCGGCTGCGGTCGGCGGTCAGCCTACCGCCTCATTGACTCCTGCCCGCCAGGACGGGACACGCGACATGCGTTACATCTAAGAACACAGACATATCCCGGATGGACAATTAGTGACTTTACGTACCTCGTTTCACAATGCTTCAGGCAAGACAAGACCGCAGGGTCGACACGCGTGTACCGTCCACTAAACAAACGTTGAAACGTTGCTGCGCTGGCATACGTACGATTATTGGCTACTCTTTCATAGTTATTGCTTCTCGCTGGCGAAGATAAATAAATTACGATTTTTCTTATCTTACTATGGAGCCTACAGCAGTAGGCAGACACGCTGTGCTTACCGTCAGTAGGCGAGAGTTAACTGGTGAGAAACTTTGGTCTCATCACAGAAAAGGAGGATTTGACCATGCGAGAGAAAAATGTGTGGCAACAACTCTCTTGCGACGCTTCCCCCCTCCTCCCCTTCCTGGCATTACCCCTACCAACTTCTTCTACCACCCTAGCCCCCCTTTCCTCTCCCCCTGGCAAGTTCTGGCACCTGCTATAATTCTCGTATTCTCGCCCCTCGCTCCCCTCTCTCCTTAGCTACACAGAAATTACGTGCCTTTAATCTCTCCTGTTTTACCCCCTCCCCCTCTACGCCCTTTGCTAGAGCAGTGTCTCAGTGCATTCCATTCCTTCTTATTGTATATAACCATCTTTATCCTCTCACTTCCTCTCTTTACCTCTAAGTTCATCACCTCTTTTTACGTGCTCACGTTCTCGTAAACATCTTGCCGTTCCCTGACTCTGCTTTCTGTATACTATCTACCGTTCATTTCTCTCTGATTTTTATAATCATTAAATCTCTTTCTTCTCTTTCCTAACATTTACTTTATATATAAAAAAACTTGACAATACTTTTAATGATTTTTTTTAATGAACTTAGAGGTACTACTGTGTACTACTTAGAGGTACTACGTGTACTACTGGAGCTTTCTCGTCATTAATAACATAACATTAAATACAGTTTCCCTCCCTACCCTTCCCTCCCTCCCTTTTCCTCTGCCTTTCCTTCCCCCTCAACCCTCCTCCTGGCACCCTCAGAGCCACCTCGACCCAGCTTTTGGCACCCAGCCCACGAATCACGCTCAACAGTCCTGCCGCCAGAGGGAAGCACCTTGAAGACACCACTAAATGTTTTCAATCGTTACATATATGCACATCACTATGTTCTCTGTTATATGTTCTATTTATATATTATCTTTTTGTGGTTCTTGATTGAAAATTTTATTTTTTTCATTCTACAATGTTTGCATTATTTCCTTGGTGCTTAAGTTTGTCTTCTTAATTAGTTTCAACACGAAGCTGATCAATTATGATCATAATAATATTAATATTAATGATGATAATAATATTGATAATGATAATATTGATAGTAATAATATTTTCATTATTATAATTACCATTATTATTATCATTATTAGTAGTATTAGTATTAGTTCTACTATTATTATTATTATCATAAATTGTTATTGTCATTATCATTCTATTATCATCATTATCACAATTATCATCAATATTATCACTATCATTATCATTATTACCATTGTCATTATCATTACCATTATTTTTTTTCCATTTTTATCATCGGTGTGTGAGCATCAAAAGTGTTAGTGGCTGATGCAGGGAAATACAGACTGGGACACGCATCAGCAAGTTAAATGATCAGGAGTGATTGTTGTGAAGCATTATAAGTGGCCTTGACAAAAAAAAAACTTAAAAAAAAGAACCCGATATAACAACTTCAATTCGCCTCTGCTTACATACAGTGTTTATAATCTTCATTGTATCATCATTCACTGTACTTTTTTACCGAGTCTCCCCGTCTCCCCACCCTCCTGAGTGCACCTCGCCGTCACCAGCACCAAGTAAACACCAGAGCCTCGGGCAGTCTACCACTCACCCTGTATTGCGCAACCCTCACAAAAACAAGACCGGAGGAACCACCACCACCACCACACATACACTCTCTCTCCCGTTACTTTTCTATACGCACATACGCACACACACACACACACACACACACACACACACACACACACACACACACACACACACACACACACACACACACACACACACACACATACAAACATGGTTTTAGAGCATCGGCAAACATTAATATCCCTTTGCATCGCTGTTTTATTCACCCAAATCCGGATAAAGTGTGTGTGTGTGTGTGTGTGTGTGTGTGTGTGTGTGTGTGTGTGTGTGTGTGTGTGTGTGTGTGTGTGTGTGTGTGTGTGTGTGTGTGTGTGTGTGTGTGTGTGAGACAGCGAAACATTCTACCAACTTAGAAGCGGGAGTCATGGTTTCCCTCCGCCAGCCACTGTCGCGGGAGCATTTAATGGGCACTGTAATATCACCCGCGACAAAATTTATAGAAAAGATAGATACGCGCTGTACATCCTCTTAATCCAGGCGGGAATCCCACGTTTTCTCTCGTGCCTGTCTTCCCAGCTTCCATTATTCCTGGTGTGTGGAGGGGAAGGTGGCGTGGAGGGTAGGAAGTCGAAGAGGAGGAGAAGGAGGAGGGTAGAAGGATGGAGAAAGAAGAGGGGAGAAAGGAAAACGTGTAGAGTAGTTCATTCCTTAGCTGTGTATGCCTCTTGCCTCTTCCTGTACACTACACATTTATCACTTGACTTAACCATATATATTTTATTTCCCATCATGAAGAAACGGAAGTAGAAAGCAATGCCTCATACAACCATCCCTTTAACCCTGCTTCCACCCCCCTGCCAGCCCCTGCCAACCCCTGCCTTCAGGCCCCACACACACACCATAAGTAATGTGATTTATTTCCGCCTAACTTTGTGTTTAGAGAACAATCCCTCCGCCGTGAAATTTGGTTAATTAAACTGGGCTTCCAAGCGAATAAATCTAGGCAGATATACACGCATTGTTTCCCCAAGCGCAAGCACGCAAATACAAGCGAGGCCAGAGTCCCGTCCCGTTTGTCTGCGATGTGACGGCAAAATTTAAATATCGAAATAGAGGACGTCACGACATGTTTTAAATGTTACTTATCTGTTATTGTTATTGTTTCACACCTTAGCACCACTGTAACTGTTGGAGCAGGGAATAGTAGAAGGAAATGGATGATTCTATTAGTACTGTTGTGATGATGATGATGATAGTGATAATAATAATAATATACCTTTTCGAAATTTCTACAATATTCCTTCACTATCATTCCTCCCTTCTCTCAACCATCTTAATGTTCCCATTCTCTCTCACTTCTATCCCCCTCACTCTCTCCCTTTCCTCCCCTTGTCTCCTCCTTCACTCTCCCTTCTTACATCCCTACTCACTCAGGCCTCCCTCACTCCCCTTCCTACCCTCCCTTTCTCTCACCCTCCTTCCCTTCTCTCTACTTTCTTTCACCCATATAACTTACCCCAACCCATTATCCTATTTTTTTACCCCCTCTGTCCCACTAATGCGCGCACCATTATCGATTTTGCTATCTCTCCTGAGCCCTTCTGATACAGTAGCACTTTATATAACGTTACTATTTATTATCCACAAAAAAAAATGTATCTTTTCATAGGACTAAGAAGTTCTTTGGTCACATAAAAAGACCCTTAGGTAAACTTAAGGCAATGTTTACAAAGTTCTCTCATTGCTTTGGTATAAGTGTATGAGTATAAGTGATTTGTGTTGCTGACTGTTTTATTTGAGTTATCCATTGAGCTTTGACTTCCTGGGCGAGGCGTTGCACCTCCGCGGGGATGCCAACAATTACGGAACCCTCACCCCATATCCCAGAACCGGTCCTGTCCCCGCCTAGGCCGAAAGACTTACCGCAAGTAACACATTTTATGGTTTCATGCATGTATTAGCGTTTATGGCGGGTGGAGGAGCGAATTCCCTACGGCGATGGAGAGGTGTGGAGAGTGACTTTCAAGGAGAGAATGAATGTATGCGATATGGTTATTATTTATGCCTTGATTTTGGGAGTATAGGATTTTTGATTTGATTTTATATAAACATACATTCATTTTATATATATGTTGAGGTGTGGTATGTCTCTATCTTTCAAAGTCTACCAGTGTATGTCAGCAAAATAAAACTTATATCGAGCAAAAATATCCCTTCCAACAAAGAGATACAAGCGCTCTTTTCCCTTTCTTGCCTTGGAATAAAAATAGCAACGTTCCCTGCACTGCATCCAACATTACATAAAGTTACACATCTAAAAAGAATATATATTGTTTACATAGCAACGCAGCATCCATCTCTCTCTACTGCCTCCGTGAAAAGACCAAATGTTGCACGGCCCCCGTCGAAATATCTCGTCGAGGTGACACACAAAAAAATTGTCGATCTATCTTGGTCGACTCACACGCAGCAGAAAATCTAAAATATGAACTCTACATTTCAGGAATTACACGCACTCCAATAATTATTTTTGTCGTCCAAATCTGAGCTTTTCTCTCTTGCACGTAATAACTTTTGCTTGTTCCTTTACACACCTGATTTACCGCCGACTATTCCTCACCTTTATCTTCTCGTAACTTAAGTCTGCTTCCACAGCCTCCATCCCATCCCTCCCTCCCCCCCTATAACCCCCAACTGGTCCTTCTTCCCATCCTTTACTCCGTTCTCCCTCTTACTGACTCTCCCTTCGCTCTTCCCTCCCTTTTTCCAACCCCATTCCTACCTCCGTTCCTTTTTCTCTTCCACTACTTTCACTGTATCTCATCCCCCCATCCTTTTCTTCCTTCTCTCATCCCTCCATCTTTCGCCACCGTTTCTTCCTTTTTCCCTACTCACTACTGTCTCTCATACCACTTTCTTTCCCCTTCCTTCCTAACGCATCTTACTGAAAAGACATAATTTCAAACATTTATCTCACACCAAATGAATCATCGCTCCCCCATTTTCTCTCTTATACTCTGTCTTTGGCTTGCTGCCGCCCGTGTTCAGCCATCATGATTAGAAGAAAAACGGGACATTTACTGCAATTAATCTGATAACTTTCACTTCATTTACTCAGTCGATACACTGCAATATTTTACAGAAGAAAATAAAAATACTGGTCTTTCATCCTATGTGCCTCTTGGAAGTGTTTAATATTACCTACTTTATTATACATTTTCTTTATATTTTTCTTTTATAAACTACTAATACTTTTAAAGCAAATTTGGTGATGAAACTTGTCTCTGGTTTTCTTTAATATTTTTCTCTATTTTAAATTCTCAGAAATTTTAAGAGTTTCCCTTCTAAATTTAGTGTCGTTCATAAGGAAGGCAACTCCCACATCTCTTAATACTTACACACACACACACGCACATACACACACATACATACACTCACACAAAAAAGGGACTGGTATCTGTACTTCCGCTTCTACAGAATTAAGGGCGAATAAATATTTCTCTATGGTCAAACAAAACCATAATTTCCGTTCTTTCAGTTTCCTCTTAGTCTCCAACCCCGACGGTGTTTCCCACTTTCTATCCTAAGTTACACTCTTCTCCATTTTCTTTGTAGGTCCCACTAACTCTCCTGTTCTTTTGTCCCCCCAGGTTATAACTCTCCAAGCCGCATACGTCATATTTACCCCATCCTAACTCTCCTCCTCCACTTTCCTGCCTTCATACCTCTCCTTCCCTTACAGTGAGACTGCTTAATCCGACTTCCGCTTATAGCAAACGTTAATATCACACATAGATTATAGGAAACTTACGTCCACTTGGGAGGAGCTACATGCCTTGCTACAGAACGGTCAGGGTCTCTCTAGCTGGTTGGGGTGAGGAGGGAGTGTCCGCAAGCAGCTTTGGGGCTTAACACACTACGCCTCAGGGTCGGTAATGCCCACTTTTAAATCCAGCATATTTTAATTTTGTTCTCATCCCTGCACTGAAAACTGGTTCGTATGGCAGTGCTGCAGAAGGGTTAGATCTACTACTACTATAGGCATCTTTATTTCCCTTGTGTGGTATTCGTTGCCTCTGGTCTATGGCAATTCATAACAATACAAAAATTCATTGTATAAAGAATAAACTACATGACAAATTATTCCTCTCACATAAACAATGGGACGAATATGCAAGTCTTAGCCTCTAGTGAGTTAAATAAAAACTGCGAACCTTTCAGTATGGGAGCAGAGGAGGCGCCTGTTACTCAGCAAGGTGTATGTTCGTGTCGTTGTCTGCAGGCAAATACAAAGGAAAGTCGTTGCAGAGATACTAGCTGAGGCCGTGCGAGCGACAGTGTCTTATGAGTGGGCCTCCAGACGATGGTGTCATGTTGATAGTGTTCGCTCGGGACGTTGAGGTCTGCTTACACGCCCTACACCCCCATCCCCCTTCCCTCCACTCCCTTCAACTACCCTACCATCCCTCCCCTTCATCTCTCTTTTTTTTTTTTTCTCTCTCTCTTTCTCTTTCTTTCTCTCTCTCTTGGACTTACTTATATACACATAAAAAAATAACTTAAACAATGTGAAGGTCATCTCGTTTTCCATTGAGTTCATCCTTTAATGAAATTCACGCGGAGACTAACATAAACAAAAAATAAATGAATAAATAAGGGTTACAATTAGCCATCTGCAGCAACCCTCAACACACGCACACGAGCACACACACACACACACACACACACACACACACACACACACACACACACACACACACACACACACACACACACACACACACACACACACATATTTGATCACATAAAAATCAGAAGTTAAATGATGAAAGACAAGACAATGAAGCCAATGTTAGTCATTCTTGAGACTTATTCTTCTTTAACGATACCAGAACGATAGACAAAAGGACTCCCTACTCCCCCAACCCCAAAGAAAAATAAAACCACTATACAAATACATAAAATAACTTAAAACAAACCAAAATAAACAACCACATACACACTAGCCTTCACTAGCCGCGCGTTCAGAGAGGGGAATTTTAATTACTCAAATACTCCCCCTCTAGCATAAAAATCAATCTTGGAGAGTGAGCCCCCCCTTTGCTTCCCCTCTGACCCCCTCACCCCCAGCAGCAGCACTCCTAAATAACGCTACAATTATCCGGCCATTACCAGCCCGCCCACCGCCGCTGTAGACAAGGGGGTAAGGGGGTAGGGGGAGGGGTAAGTGGTGCATGAGATGGTCCAGGTGTATTCATGGTTTTCAGAACACCTGAATGAGCAGTAAAACAGTTGATATCTTTCATAAAACTGCACCGTGAAGTTAGAATGACTATTTAACTGTAAAAATCATAAGGGGTGAGATTTTAATGCATGCAAATTGTGGGTAAGTGAATGTAATTGTGTATTGAGTTTCAAATTAACCTAAACATTGAAGAGCAAAAAAAATCCATGATTCATTCAACACATACAGACTTTTAAAGAAAAGTTTTAATTGATCACACAATCACATGAAAAATATGCTGGGAAGAAAGAGAAAAAGAATGGAAAATGTATCATGATATCGCGTTCTTTCGATCATGAACAAGGAAAAAATTATATGTGTATATATATATATATTTAGAAATAAAGTTAATGCCATGAAATTTTTTACAATATTTTTTTTTAGCAAGTATTTTGCATTCCGTGCTTAATGAAATGGTTTTGTAATGATAAAGTGGTGGGAATGAGGGTGAGTCACGGGCCAGGAGGAGGAGGAGGAGGAGGAGGAGGAGGAGGAGGAGGAGGAGGAGGAGGAGGAGGAGGAGGAGGAGGAGAAGGGAAGACCGTCACGTAAAACTCTACCACTTGCTGTGTTCCATCACCACCACCACCACCACTGCTAACACAACCACAAGTACCATTACTACTACATGCATCACCACTGTAACTATTATAACTGTCACCACACTCTCTATCTCCATAATCATCACCACCACCACCACCACCACCTCTACATTCACCACCACCAGGAGAAATAGCATCATCACCATCAGCATTATCATCATAACCTCCACCACCACCACCACCACCACCACCACCACCACTACCACCACCACCACCACCACCACCACCACCACCACCACCACCACTAACACCACCAACTTACTTTTGTCACACGAAAGAACACACTCAAATCACCACCTGACAGCCATGCAGGAATTTTTCTATTTAAGTTAAAAGTGAGCCTCAATTTACATTCTTTCTTCACCCACTAACTTATATTCATGCTACATTTTGCATTACTTTACTTTTTTTTATAGGTCATTCACACTTCACTTTTTATTTTATTTTTTTTTTTTAACAAAGATTTTACTTCACCAAGACTTTTTTGTTTGTTTTGTTTGTTATTCCTTCCTTCAGATGTTCCTCCTTTTCATCCTCACTCTTCAGAACATTTTCAATCCGTCAGATAAGTAATGGCGCAGTCAACCCCCTTTTCCCCTACGTTATTGTAATTATTATCTATTTCACTTCTACTTAGGAGGAACGAAAAAAAAGAGAGAGTGAGTGAGAGAGAAAGAGAGAGAACACGCTGCTATCCTTCATCCGTCCCCTCTTATTCCTCTTAAAACTGTTCACTCCACTAATGTTGTCATTCCCTCATTCGTTCTCATAATCCCCGCCATATATATTCCCTTCATCCATAATAGTTGGCATTTCTTTTCTATCTTCTTTTTTTCTCTCTATTTCAACATTGCTCTCTGTTTATTTTTCTTTTGTTTAGCTTTTATTTTATTTTATCATCCAGTTTTTTTTCTTCTCATGTGTGCATCTCGCTTTCCTTGACATTACGTTTTTTATATCTATTTCAATTTTGTTGTTTATTTTCTTATTCTATTATTCGTGTCACACAGTTCTCCTTGGTTGGCTCGTGTGTTTGTTTGTTTGTTTGTGTCTCTTTGTGTATGTCATTGTGTTTGTCGGTCAGTTCTTTTGGCTATTCTCTCTCTCTCTCTCTCTCTCTCTCTCTCTCTCTCTCTCTCTCTCTCTCTCTCTCTCTCTCTCTCTCTCTCTCTCTCTCTCTCTCTCTCTCTCTCTCTCTCTCTCTCTCTCTCTCTCTCTCTCTCTCTCATTCTTAGCCCCAATTATTCTACTGGCAGCTCCCTATAATTATTCTGCCCCTGTGTCCCCTCTTTCTCCCCCTCCCTCTCTTATCTCGTGGCCACCTGGGTCTTCCCACGACCTCCCCTCATCCATCATCAATGCCTTTTTACTGCCTCTGCTTCATCACATTCCTTCGTCCCCTTACACTCCCCTGTGTGACACTCCTCCTTGCCTCGTCTGGATATTTGATTTTCTTTCTCTATTTCTCGTTTACATTCACCACTCTCACGAAATTACAATGATTGATGTCATTTTTTAATTTAATTTTATGTCAGTCTATTGCCACTTTTAGAGGTATTACCTGCAATGATGGTTTACTGATTACCGTGTTAATTCATACGGTAATTTATGTACACTTCCTCTTTTTTCAATTAATTCAGGTGATTATAATACATTAATACAAAAGTAATGTATACACGTATTCGTATCAAGTCTTTTCTATGACCAGTTTCTTTACACAAAAATCACTGTCACAACAAACACTTAAGCAGACTTCCCTCCAATCTTATCTCACTGTATCTGATTCAACACTGTTTCTTGTGGTTCATCGCGGCCTAGTGTTCCTCCCTCGCTGGCCTCCCGCCCCTGGAGACTGCCCTTCCCTGTGGTGGCGTCAGGGTTCCTCTTTCAGGGTTGTACCACCGCCCTTTCGCAACACTCCACTACCTCGCACCACTTCCTATCGACGCTTTTGTGTTCAACTTCGTCCGGTTTGAAGGCCTGTAACTCTGTAGTGAAGTGAACCGATACAGAATTACAGCCTATGTACTTCCTTCCATGTAGACGTTTATGTTTATTTATTTATTTGCTTTATTTTGTGTTCGTAAGGGTTTCTTTTCTTCAATCTTTTCCTTCCTTCCTTCCTTCCTTCCTTCCTTTACTTCCTTTCTTCCTCCCTTCCCATTCTCCTTTCCCCTACTCCATTCATCACTCCCGCCGCCAGTCTTTTATTCCCGCCTCTCCCTACCTCACTTCTTCGCCTCCTCTTTATTGTCTCTTGGTCATTCCTCCCCTCCACCCACCGAGGCTCTTTCATTGGTTTAATTTTCTTTTTTTCTCCCTTTCACTTTTACTTGTCAGAAACCTTATTCACTTTACAAATTCCTTACATACTCTCCCCTAATATCCAGTGTCCAGTCTTTCTTTTTGATATTAATATTGGAAATTTTTTTTGTCTTTACTTTTATCATGTAAATACCATTATTGTTATTATTGATATTATTGTTACTGATACTATTATTATTATTATTATTATTATTATTATTATTATTATTATTATTATTATTATTATTATTATTATCATTATTATTATTTAAGTTACTCCTCTTCAGTATCATATTTTCATTACCATTCCTATCATTCTCTTAATTCACAAAGCCAATGAATATTACACTTTTTTTTTCCCTTTAACGACCTACTTCTTGTCCTTTCCATTTCCACTTACAAATAAGAGCACCGGGTTATAAATGTGTCTTCTCTCTCTTTCTCCCCTCATTTATATTCTATTCTTCCCTTCTCTTCTATTTTCCCATCCTACTCCCACTCCTCCCCCATTCCCATACCATCCCTTCCTCAGCAGGCAGAACAAGGTGCCCCTAGAGGACTCCCCACCTTCTGCGTGAAAAGGATGTCTATGGCACCTCGGGGGAGAGGCTCCGATCCCTTAGACAGTCATTTTTGGCACCTCCGAGGGCGTAGAGGCGTATACCACTGAGGAGGAAAGCAGTCGATATTAAGCTTTGCCTCCGTCGTTGCATAGAGCTGGTTTCCCCCCTGCCGACCTTCACAACACCGCTTCTTCCTCTCCCAGTTGACAAGGACCCCGCCCCGTCCACCCACCCACAAAATTGTACGTCCAGGATTTGTTGGTAGTTTTATATTAGTGGTCGTGTGTCTCGGCCGAGTTATCGTCATCCACGGAGGGAGGATAAATACGTAGGGAATTTGCATACTCGAATTATCACTTTAGAGAAATCGTCCTCAGGAGCAATTCATTAGGAGAGATAAAATCGTCCTGGGTGTGTGTGTGTCTGTGTGTGTGTGTGTGTGTGTGTGTGTGTGTGTGTGTGTGTGTGTGTGTGTGTGTGTGTGTGTGTGTGTGTGTGTGTGTGTGTGTGTGTATGTGTGTGTGCTCGCTCAGTCTTGCTCTCTCATCCCTACTTGTGAAAGAAATCTCACTGCTTAAAAATAATAATAAAACAAAAAACAAAGGTGAAATTTGAATATATGAAGAAAAAAACCACAAGACAAAAACTTGACAGTTCACCAGGCTCTTTTGTCACGAGCCCTCAAAGATTAATTTTTCACATTGTAGGTATTCAACCCCTCCTTCTCCTCCCCCTCTTCTTCTCCTCCTCCTCCTCCTCCTTCTCCTCCTCCTCCTCCTCATCCACCCACACCTTCAGCACGGCACAGCAGCATAACCTCACACACACCTCACCTTCCAGCCACGTTCGTAGCATCAGACGACAGGACAAAAAACCACCAGAAACCAACACAAGAAGCATGACTGTCACATTCTCCTCGGCGTTAGTTTTGGCGTCACAGTCACAATTACTGTCTTTACTGCAATGCTGAAGTTGTTCCTCCCAAGATTAGTCAGTGGTTAAGTTTATTTATCTTCCCCTTATATGCATACAATTTTTTATGTGATTTCTTCTTCAATTTTGCATTTGATGAAAAAAGTAGAAATGAAATTTGCTCGTTACCATAAATCTATAGAAACAAGAAAGCGATATCCAATTACTTTACACGTACAGACAGACACACAGACACACAGACACACACACACACACACACACACACACACACACACACACACACACACACAAACACACACACACACACACACACACACACACACACACACACACACACACACACACACACACACACACACACAAATACACACGTTCCTGTTGTATATTATCTATCTTGATAAACATTGTTCAGTGAAGCTTTTTACATTAAATTAAACTCCATCTTTCAATGAA
>JAXIVD010000402.1:90000-102500 GCA_036785275.1 Cancer borealis
TTTGCATGCGTGTGTGTGTATGTGTGTATGTGTGCATATGTGTGTGTGCGTGTGTGTGTGTGTGTGTGTGTGTGTGTGTGTGTGTGTGTGTGTGTGTGTGTGTGTGTGTGTCTGTGTGTGTGTGTGTGTGTGTATGTGTGTGTGTGTGTGTGTGTGTGTGTGTGTGTGTGTGTGTGTGTGTGTGTGTGTGTGTGTGTGTGTGTGTGTGTGTGAAGATCAAACCTAGCAGCCAGCCCTCGTCCTCTCGGCGATCAAAGGTCGTGTAAACAGCCAGGAATGAGGCCGACCTCGCCCCCCACTCAACACCCTCATAATATCGCCATAGGAAGGTTCATTAACCAACATTCGCGAGGTCGTCACACGGCGCGCGTCTCCCCCAAGGAATCCCCCTTCATTCATCCCTTTCCCTGGTTTAGTGACGTCAGCATTACGTCACTCCAACCAGTGAAACCTGACGTCATTTTATTGCAACGTGACGTCACTTTATAGCGTGGTTGAGTACGCTACAAAACCGGGTTTATGCGCTGAACGGCCCCGTCTCTTGAGCCCGGCAGGCCCGCCAAGGGAGACCCGCGGCGATGAGAGAGGCAGCCCACACCCTTCCTTGTATTCTTTCTTGTTTTATTTTTTCGTCTCCTTTCCTTCGATCAGAGGAGTCACTGGTGTCAGGCTCATCAAACTTTATCCTCGAGGGTCTCTTTGGTATTAATGGTGACTAATTTTAATCACTGAAACCACTTAAGAATCATACTTTTTATCTTTTCACAAAATCGCGGTTCTTGAACTTTTCCACTTAGGTTACAATTTCTATTCATCCATAAATTTTATCTTATATGTTTCTCCACTGTCCATCTATCTTCTATCTATTAATTTCTTCACCTATTTCTTCATCTAGCTATGTATCTATGTCTAACTTTTCTCATCTATCCATCTGTCTATACACAATATTGCGAGAGAAAGAGAGAAAAAGAAAAAAAAGACTGAGGAAAAAGCTGCAACACAACAATTCCAGATCTTCGAAGTCTTCTCAACCCCACCCCCTTCCCCTGACCTTCGCGATTCTGAACCCGTGTTTTTTTTTCCCCTTCTCTCTCTCTCTCTCTTCTCTCTTTTTTCGCATTTCGCGGATGGTGGTGAGCGGAAGAGTGTCGTCGACGCTTCTCCACCCTGCCGTCTCCCCTAAACAATTAGCAGCAAGCACCTGGGACCTCGCTAAGTCACAACACATTCATCCTACGCTCGTGGTATTGCTGTCGAGTTGCCGAGGAATGTGTGGGTGGAGTCTCGTCTTACACCTTCTTTCTTAATAACTCTCTCATATATTCTATCTCATTCTTGTTCTTGTTATTATTGATATATTTTTGTCTCTCCCTCTCCCTCTCTCTTTCTTCAGCTTCATCTTCTTCTCGTCTGCATCTTCGTCCTTGTCCTCCTTTTCCTCCCCCACAAGTTTCTTCATTTGTTTTTTTACTCTTTTATAGTCAAGATGTTATTTCACTTATTTGCACTACTAACTGTGGTGTTTTCACATGCATACGTTGCTTCCCTACCTTCCCCTCTTATGTTTTTTCTTCTTAAATGGTCCTCTTACTTTCTTTACTCCTTTTCTTCTTCCTACATCTCCTCCTCCTCCTCCTCCTCCTCCTCCTCCTCCTCCTCCTCCTCCTCCTCCTCCTCCTCCTCCTCTTCCTCCTCCTCCTCCTCCTCCTGGGCCGATCCTCGTCTCCGTGTGGCTTAGCTGCCTCAAGCTCCCCGTGTTTACCTTGGCTCCTCTTCGCTGATCCTCCCTGACGTTCGTAACTGCTGTTTTGTCTCGTTTTTTCTCATATTTTTATAGTTTCATTCACGCTTTTTCCCCCCCTTTTTTTCGTCTCCTTCGTTATTGTTGTCTTCGTGGTCTTAGAATAACTTGGATTGTTGTCAGATTTTCTTTATTAGTACTAAGTAGTGTGAGTATGAATGAATTGCCTTAACTTATTCTTATTATACATTTTGTTCCGCCTTGGGGTATATGTTTTTTGCTTGCCTTTGTTTTTTGCTTGCATCTTAGTATATTTCGACCCTTCCTGCATCAAGGCTTTTTTTTCTGAGATGTAACTGTTCATGTTTCATTGAAAGTGGATTTTTCCCATCGGTATCAGATTACACAGCAGGATTCATGCTTAGTAATCCAAGTTTTCGCTTTTAGTTGAAATTTTAAATACTCTGCTTTATTATCCACGTGCAATTCGTCTTTTGTTTTGTTTATCTCAGCATTCTTTACCTCCAAGCAATACAATTCACGTACTTTTATGGCTCAATATCATAGACCAACGCCCTACTCCTCCAGTACTCTGTTTGAACTCTTAGTATACTCCTGAGGGCATAGGCAAGGACTGAGGGACCTCGAAAATCTGTAAGGGTGAACAGAAGATTCGACTTAAGCCAGAAGTGACCTTTATGAGTTTCATATCCTCGCCTAGCCCGCAGAGAGACCTTGACCGTCAGGGCTGTGGTAGGGAGGTGAGGCGCCGCTGTCCGCTCACCTTCACCCCCACTCTCACCCTCACAACCCTTCACATCCGCCTTGGAATGCCACAGACTCACACTTTTTTCACATATATTTTTTTTCGGCTTATGCTCTGACAACAAAGACTTCTCTCAGGCAGCTTCTTCCGCCTCGCGCCCAGCTGAGGGAACACAACTCCGGCGCGGAGGCCCCATAGCCGCACAGTCCTTGAGGGACGCTACAAAGGAGTGTACTCTCAAATGTTCTAGTCGGAACTTCTTTGATTTCACAAGTTATATAATGGAACCGACTCGTCTAGGGCGTTTCTATTATAGTATTTCATGTAAGGATGGATCTAAGTCTGCCGCTGCGGCAAGCCAAGAGCATGACAGGCGGGGCTGGCCTCGGCGGGGCGGCGGGCGGCGTGCGGCAGGCGGCGGAGTCAACTGGAACTCGCTCGGGATGGCCGAAAAGAGACCGAACAAAACTATCTTATTTTTTTACATTCATAGATCCTTGTGGACATGATTAATTCCAGTCAATACATATAAGGCAAAGGTATTTTTTTTCATTCTCTTGAGCAATTTATTGTTTATGTAAATTTGTTTTCGAGATTAGCGAGTTTCTTGTTTGGATAATAAATCTCACGTCTCGACAAACAAATAACTTTACAATTGTTCTCGTATTATCATCTCTTCTTTCATGCAAAACACGAATGCATAATCGTACGTTCATAAAACATACGTAACTAGACACTAATTATTTCTCCTCATCATCACACTGCAGCTCTTCCCTCAGGTGACTACTGATTCGCCACCAACAAGGACTCGTGAAGCATTGAGAAACACACATTTACATACAACCAATGAACATCACAACCAAATTATTACCATACCATATACAAATATGAACTCCAATAACTTTCTTTTAATGAGGCTTTGAAATTTATGATCTTAGCATGAATTTTTTCGATTAAATGAACATTATGAGGGAGGGAATTGGGAGGCCAAAATTAAATACCATGATATAGGATCGCTTTTTAATATATTCGCTCGCCATATATATGTCGGGGTGTGAGTGCGTGGCCGTAAATTGTCTGCAGTGAAAAAAAAAAAAACAATAATAAAAAAATATATATATACGTTACGCATTTTGCTCTTCAATTCCCCGGGGCATACTAATGAAGCGTTCTGATAAATAGTTTATATACAGTAGTCAATTCCGTGGTAATTTCAGTGGAATATTGAAGGATATATATTTTTTTCATAATGCATATATAGAGCAAAATTATCCTCACGGTGATAACATTATATATTACCATTTTTTCCCCAGTCGCCAAAAGCTTACAATATATATGTTTAGTATTGATTTATGAAGAACTCATTAATCATTAGCATTATCACCTTAAATGTTGGGGGAAAATGGAAACAATATTTTCTTTTCCTTAATAATCAGTCCTGGAAGAATATCAGAATCTGCCAAGACCTTCAAATTACGAGGTGACGCAAGTTTCGGAAATAGTAGCACAAAATGTTATACTCGAGGAGCACATAGTTTAGTGTTCCTGAAGTGTAATAGTTCGTGTTCACTTCCCAATCAATTTTAAAGATACCAACATTAAATGGATTTATGACAAAAACCATCTCTGCAAAGACTAACGTGTAGATTACAATTTTTTTCCCCTTTGCTTTCTTCAGGCTTCATCAAACTAATACTTTCACAACAGATGGATAAAAATCACAATTACGGTTGAGGAGGAGTTCAGTTCAATTATTTTATACTATATTACAAGACTATTCTTTTTTTTTTTTTTTTTTTGCTACGTTGCGAACAAGGAAATAATGGAAACACGTCTTGTGAAGCAGCTCCAATCTAGTGTAACTTACGACTTTACACTTAATCACATCACACAAGCCTTGCAGCGTAACAAGAAAAACGATGATGAATAACCAGAATAAGCAAGTGAGAAAACTAAACACTAATCATTAAGAAACATGCTCCTCACTCCAGGACGAGACCGATTACCCCACAGACGCCGGACAGGTAATTGAGGTCAGAAGAATATCAAATTTCATCGTTAGCTTGTCGCCTCACCGTGAACTCTTGCTTTACGACACACTTGTCACACTCAGGCGGCCACACTCTGTTTTTATTCAGTAGTTCCGGCAGCAGGAGTGTACACAGTCACGTCAAAGGCCACAAACATATATGCTCTCTCTCTTTCTCTATCTCTCTCTTTCTCTTTTTTATTTTTTTTCTCTCTCTCTCTTTCACGTTCACGCAAAAGCACATGTACACGCACACGCACACGCACACGCATATACACACGTACTAAAATACATACTACCAGTACAAATACATAAATACTGAGTTACACATACATTTGAATAGTTTATCCAGCGTCTCTCTCTCTCTCTCTCTCTCTCTCTCTCTCTCTCTCTCTCTCTCTCTCTCTCTCTCTCTCTCTCTCTCTCTCTCTCTCTCTCTCTCTCTCTCTCTCTCTCTCTCTCTCTCTCTCTCTCTCTCTCTCTCTCTCTCTCTCTCTCTCTCTCTCTAACAAGAAAACATACATAACAACATTTCTTTGACCATTATCCTCTTGAATCATTCAGGACACAATCTGTCTCGGTTCTTCTTATCCCTCGCATCCATCAGCCATGTCTCACAGCCATCCCTAACCATGGCTGCGCTCGGAATATCAAACTGCAATGACAATGCCCCGTAAATACACCTCCACGGGCCGTTCAGGAGAGGCAGAGACTAGCCAATCGCACACAACTGCTCGTTCTATACCGTACACTAGAGGGGTAAGGTGGGCCTAATCTAGACTCAGATACGGTTTCTCTCCCTGAGTTAATGTTAAAAGCATGAGGCCATGTCGACAGCAAGGTAATAGAAGCCAAAAACAAGGGAGCATCAGAGGGCCACAGTGGTTTCCTTATCTAAGATGTATAATTTTCCGAGAAGTGACTCCGTGACTGGCCCGAGGCTCTCTGAGCTGGCCAGATATCTTGCATCTGATGCCTCGGATTTATTCCTCAATTACCCTCGACGAACATTGGCCAGTGCGCTGATGGCATTGGGTTAGAGAGAAGGAAGCTCTTCACGAACCGCATACACGAGCTAAGGTTTTCTTCTGTTCTTATTATGTAGTTTTCCTCTGAATAAAATGTTTGGTTGTTGTTTTACATTTTCATTCGTAAGAACTATTTGTTTGAATGCGGTAAAGAAGGAACTGAATTAATCATGCATGAAGGACATTTTTTTTTACTTTTAGTTGAGGCTTTCCACTCAATTTACTCAAAGGAAAATAGAAATTACATTATTTATTCTGTTTACCGTTTCATTACCACAATAATTTATTCAATTAAGATTAGAAAATGCGATTAATCTCTCTCTTCCTTTCTCTCTCTCTCTCTCTCTCTCTCTCTCTCTCTCTCTCTCTCTCTCTCTCTCTCTCTCTCTCTCTCTCTCTCTCTCTCTCTCTCCTCTCTCTCTCTCTCTCTCTCTCTCTCTCTCTCTCTCTCTCTCTCTCTCTCTCTCTCTCTCTCTCTCTCTCTCTCTCTCTCTCTCTCTCTTTCTCTCTCTCTTTCTCTCTCTCATAATAAGTGCGAGTCGCTGTTGTTGCCTAATAACAAAGAACTTCTGACTTCCGTTCCCACTCTCTGTATCACTACAAAACTTTTAATGCATTCAAGAGCGTTTCCCGCAAACTTTCCAAGGACAGAATTGTATCAGGAAAATACTGATCTTCGAAGACATATATATTTAAATACTTTTCAAATTCTTCTCTGCTTAATATACGAAAAAAACAAACGATATGAATTGCAAGGATATACATTAGTGTTTGAAAATCATGTATTACACACACTTGAGAGAGAGAGAGAGAGAGAGAGAGAGAGAGAGAGAGAGAGGAGAGAGAGAGAGAGAGAGAGAGAGAGAGAGAGAGAGAGAGAGAGAGAGAGAGAGAGAGAGAGAGAGAGAGAGAGAGAGAAGAGAGAGTAAAATAAGAAAAGAAAGAGAATATCCATGTTTATTCTTGATAATGTTTAGATGTTATTTCGTAGAGGGAATGAAAAGGAGAGGGGGCGAGGGAAGAGTGAGAGAGTAATTACAGAATTAATAGGAAACAAAATCAACAGAAGACTAAGGAAGCGAAATTCAATTATATATATAAAAAGAAATCGTAGAGGGGAGAAAATAAGCAAAACTAGAAAAGACAAATAGAAAGAAGTATGGAATATATAAATAAAAGAACTGAATATATACACATGAAAAGTTACATAAAAGGACACATATTAGTAATACAGAACTTAAACACAAAGGAAAAGGAGAAGAGATAAAAGAAGAGAAGCCAAGCAAAGTCAGCTGGGAAAGAAAAGGAACTGAGAAAGGAAACATGAGAGAGAGCCCGCGATGAGTAAGGAAGGAGATGGACAGAGGAGAGAAAATTGTGTAGGAGATAAACGGAGGAAAGAAAAGTAGGAGAGAAAGAAGGAAAAAAGGGAGGAAGGAAGGAAGGAAGAATAAAAGGAGGAATGAGGAATATAATATGAGAGAGAGAGAGAGAGAGAGAGAGAGAGAGAGAGAGAGAGAGAGAGAGAGAGAGAGAGAGAGAGAGAGAGAGAGAGAGAGAGAGATAAGCTAATAGGACTGCAAATATCTTATGGTTGTGACTTTTAGCCTTGGGGGAAGCTTGACCGCCTTGCATTCTTGCCGTCCTCACTTGGCATTACTGTTGCTCCCAAATTTTGCTGTCCCTTCCCACTTCCCTTCCTCTGTCCTTCCACTTTCCTCGCCCCACACCTCCTCCTATCCCCTTCAACTGTTATTAACCTTGTTTTTGTTGTTTTTTTCCATTCATATCTTCGTTTTTCCTTCTACTTTTACCATTTTTCTCTCTTCCAACATTCATCCTTTTCTTTCACCGTCTCCTGTTCTCTTCAAATGTTACCAAGTCCCTCTCACCTATCTCTTTCTTCCTTTTCCTAAGATTCTATCCTATTCTCTACTATTATCGTTTTTTTCCCTACTTTTCTTTTCCACTTTCTCTTCTTCACCTTCGGTTTGCATCTCTTCCTTGGTGATATTCTCTTCAATGTGTTTTATGCTCATGCTGGATATTTTTTTGAATTTTTTTGTGTGTACGTTTTGTATCCAGATCTATTTCTTTATGAATATATAGTGTTTTTTTGTTTTTTTACGTTTATTGTTGTAATTAATTTAAATAATTTTAATTTAGATAATTTTCAAAGGTTTCTTCATATATACACTGTAGTATCCTTTGCTCTAGTTATCTGTGATATCCTTCTCTCTCTCTCTCTCTCTCTCTCTCTCTCTCTCTCTCTCTCTCTCTCTCTCTCTCTCTCTCTCTCTCTCTCTCTCTCTCTCTCTCTCTCTCTCTCTCTCTCTCTCTCTCTCTCTCTCTCTTTTCCTGGCAGCGACGGGAGACACTTTGAACTAATCCCTGGACCACACTATGTCTGCCAGCCATCACGACATTTACCGCTCCATTTGTGCTACTCAGCATCACTACATCCTGCTGCTTCCCTCTCTTTCCCTCCCTACCCATCCTTACCATTCCTCTCTTTCCCTCCTCCCTTCCTATCCATCTCCTAACCTTCCTCTTTGACCACCAATGCCCTATCCTCTTGCACGTCTATTTTTTTCTCTCTCTTTTCTCTCCTCTTCTCTTCTCTTCTCTTCTCTTCTCTCTTCTCCTCTTCTCTCCTCTTTTTTTTTGTAATGTGTTTGTGGCTTGGGTAAAACTTGTTATTCTTTCATTATGGTTTGGATTATTTTTCTATGACTTATAATCGGAATTGCATTTTTTTTATACACTGAACTTATTATAAATTTTGCCATCAATAAAAATATAATGTAGTTTTTTTTTCTTCTTATGTATATGTATGACTGTGATTAAGTATATCTTAACCAGTTTTCGGGGCAGTTTGATTTCGCTTTATTTATTTTTTTCTTCCATCTATACATTCATATAAGAACCCAGCAAGTTGTCCTGCATCAACTACATTCTTTTTTCTGTTTTTTTTTTGTCTGTTTCTACTCTGTCCAACCTTTCCTTACTCTCGCCATCCACCTTCCGCCAGACCTCCCTTCCACAAAGTCCTTCCTCCCCAGTCCTGTCATGCTGCCTTCATTCCTTCTATAGACTTCTCGGTCGCCTTTCTCACTCTTTTACATTCTCTCAGGCGATGCTCACACCCTCCCTGCACACTGGTCCTTCTTCGACACACACACACACACTCACACACACACACACACACTCACACACACACACACACACACACATACACACATACACATACACACACACACACACACACACACACACACACACACACACACACACACACACACACACACACACACACACACACACACACACACACACACATACACACAAGGCACGCTCACACACACGAAGCCACCACACCCACACGCCACCTGCTTCCCCCCCTACTTCCCACACACTCCCCAAGGACGCTCTGGCCTCCTCGCGGCACCTCCCAGGACTTCACAGCAGCCGGCGAGACCACCTTCAGCGGCCGCCACCTTTACGAGGCAATAAAGCCGGCCGAAAAGGTTGTACACTCCCTTTCCCATGCTACTGCGTCTCCTCCGCCACCTCTTTGATCTGATTTAGTGGAGATTAGAGGCCAGTCCTGCCTCGGGAGCGGAGCAGCAGCAGCAGCAGGAGGCTGTGCTCGGAGACGAGGAGACCAGCTGCTGCCTCCACTGTTTACCTCCGACCTCTGACCACCGGATACGACCCGAAAAATAGTTATATGTGTATTCAACGCGTTAGAAAAATATGTAGTGTAAATATTTCCTTTCCTAAGCTGTTTTTGCTTACTTTTTCATGCTTATGATGTTTGTGTTCTACAGAATGTAAGGTTTAGTGATACTATTTATTGCAGTGCCTTGAGTGCCAGGGAAGGGGAAAGTTATTGTTGGCATGCATACCTTATCCATACCTACTAGTATAGGCAATACCACTACAAGGCTGATACAAAAATATATATATATCCTGCCATAGCAAGTGAATTCCAACTGTGAAATCGACACCAATCTCAAACCTTGATCTTGCAGAAGAAAAAATAGCCAAGGAATTGCCTCCAAACTTGTCGAAAGTGACCTTCAGGCCTCACGCTCGACTGCTCTTTGACAGCCAAAGTCCTCGAACATCAAATGAACGAGACCCGGGAAACGTTCGCTTCCAACGTGTCGCAGCAATCCAGCCGCCAGCTTCCCCGACAATATCCTACAAGTTCTCTAAATCCCTCAAGCAAGGCGTCTTCGTTCTTCTCTTCCTTCCTTCCCTTCCGCTCGTCTCGCCACACCGGTTTTGTTGCTAGTCGAGTGACCCCAGCAACAGAGGAGCAGGGTTACGAAATGTTAAGTTTTTACGAGGGCCGTATACGCGTTTACGACGGTATAAAGTCAGCCATGAGACGAGTTAACACGCCCCCAAACTGTTACCTTCATTTTATGGGATTTGTGAATGAAAACTGGGTCAGATTTTACTACCAAGGTTACCACAACCATCACAACCACAGCTACTACGCTACTGTTTACTACGCCACCTCGTAACCAGCGGAAGATGTGCAATAAAGGTTAGACGAAGCCAGTGTCAGCGACCCTTGAGTTGAGCCAAGGGTCGCCTCGCCGCTCTGTCTGGTCGGGGTCCCGCTAGAGAGGCAGCGGCGGTGCTATGTGCTGGTTGACGGCAAATTGGTTGACGGTCTTGACGGTCTGGCTAACTCAGTGTCCGTCTGCGTGGTGGTTGTCGCAATTGCCGGCTGATGTGAGGCGAGCTGCGTTCCGTGGCCTCTCGCCTCATGATAGGCTCTTGTCACTGCCTGATTGCCTGTGACGGGTTATTCGCCACTCTCCTCCAGCTAGATTTGCCGTTGTTGTTTTTATGGGCTGAGGTGAGACTTTGAGAGCGTGTAACGGCGCGTAAAGTTGGCAGAGGAAGCTTAGGTGAGTGTTGGGCGGAGGCGGGTCAGGGCGGGGTGGCTGTCTTCACACCCGACATGGTGTTACTTCTTCATGATTTTTTATCTTTTCCTTTTTTTTGTGGTGGTACTGATGGGTGACTTGACATTATGCTTTACTACTACTACTACTACTACGTTTTGTTTATCTTTATATCAAACATCCATAGAAGAAAAGGTTTTACTCCTTAAATTTACTCGGCTTTCCATATATATTTCAGTCACTTCCTCGTTGATATTCATGTTTGTCATCATAACTTCTAATACTCCTACTGATAAATTGTTGAACACACATACATCTATGCAAAAAGTATGCAAATAAAATGCATTACTTCTTCAACCTCTCAAAGTTATTAATGGACCAATCTTTCAGGATGTGATGGACAGAACAGCAGGGAAGACGAGGTAATTTGAGGGTACCAAGTCTCAGCCTCACCACTTCACCTTCACTTTTCCCCTCCAGCACTTCTTCCTCCTTATCTTCATCCTATCATCTCCCCACCACTGTCACCTCGGCCTCATCCTCCCTCCTCACCACTCGACCACCACCACCACAACCCTCATGAACACCATTACCACCTCACCTCTGCATCAGCTCAGGTAAGCAAGCGTCTGGTTCTGGCTTACTCACACCCTTCATTTAGCAACATCGACTCCTCTTACATTCTCCTCTTCCTCTTCTTCCTCCTCCTCCTCCTCCTCCTCCTCCTCCTCCTCCTCCTCCTCCTCCTCCTCCTCCTCCTCCTCCTCCTCCTCCTCCTCCTCTTCTTCTTCCTCGTTCTTTCCTCACTTGGCAGCCTCTCTCACCCCGCCTCTCCCACACAAATCTGCTTCATCATGATACTTTTTTTTCACGCTCGGGAAAACACCCTGTGAGCTTTAAAGTTTTACGTCCAGGTGTGATCTCCAAAAACTGCATGTTTAAGTAAGTCATAACTGTGTGCATGCAGGCGCACCCACACGCACATACCCACACGTAAACACACACACACACACACACACACACACACACACACACACACACACACACACACACACACACACACACACACACACACACACACACACACACACACACACACACACACACTTGTTAATGGTACATGACCTTGCTTTAGCCAATCTTTTAATCTAAAGCAGTTTTAATAAAGTTAAATAAAAAAATGAAAATTAAAATAATAAAATAAAAAGGCAATCCTGCTAGGAGAATATTTTGTCGTTTCTTATCTTTATTTTCCTCCATTATTAAGGAGTTTGCTCTCAATACTACTTGAGGAGATAACATTCAAATTAAGAGGAGGACGCCTTGCTCACCCGGGAGCTGATAATCTTTTGCATCTAATTTCAGAAGCTACTACTAACCCAAAATAAATCAACAAATAATTAGCAATAATAACACATATCTGTCGATTGCTTGAGACCTGATTTCACACATTAGTTCCATCTATTTTCTTTCTATTATCTTAATTAAAACATTAAATGTCCAATCAAAGCATGAATATAAAACTTGAAAGTCATTTAAACACACAAACAATAACTACATGACTTCCGCAAATCAGAAGAAGGAAAGCCATCCAATATAATATCAAACAAAATTAAAAACAAAAAAAATCAATGAAGAAAAACAAAACTGAGGAAAATATGACAAAAAATAATAAGGGAGGGAAAGAAGAAGGGAGGACACACACCAAGGAACAGTGAGGAGAAAACAACACGTTCCTTGGGTGTCCAGGTGTCCAAGCACTTATCAGGGAAGAACCAACTCTGCCTAAACACAACAGCACCACTCAGGGCGAAACTCATTCCGATATCATGGCTGGAGGTCACTGTAAAAGGTCATAAGGCGAGTCACAATCACGGCAGCGATCAGACACCCGCCTCGTAATGACACCCGCTTGGCCAATTCGCAGTGAGATATAAGCCCCGCCGGTTGGAAATGAGCGGGTGTGCAGTGACAAGCATTTCTTTTAGACTCAACTAAAGCCCACCTTCAG